>CM069443.1:3607560-3702819 GCA_035610835.1 Ophiura sarsii
TTATAGAAGCCTGTTTTAAAGAAAAATATTAAGGCCAGATTCGTGTACATAAGTTGTTAAAGAGTGATTTGATCTACGAAGCAGAAATAAGTCAATGGGCTTGAGTGTTTATCGTGCTGCTTTGGACCGTCATCATTTATATCTGCGGCGGTATAATAAACTTTCAAAATTATCATTGTCTGTTAGTAGTTTGTGTGAAGATTCAACAAAATACGGTACCATTTATTTATAGTAAGTTACCTTTGAACTCCCTGGTAAAACAGCATTGGACGGTTGGACCCGACTGCTCACCGCCCGTGCCTGTGTAGCGCGGTATTTACCCTGGTTTAAATATGGCGATTTTGAATTTGGTGACTGCGTTCACGAAAAATACGCGAAGTGGTACGCGAAGTAGGGCACGCAAGCACACGCGACGATTGCGTTTTACGCGGAGAGAGACACTGCTCCTGTACACGCACGATGCTG
The DNA here is from genome assembly GCA_035610835.1 of Ophiura sarsii. NCBI lineage: Eukaryota > Metazoa > Echinodermata > Ophiuroidea > Amphilepidida > Ophiuridae > Ophiura > Ophiura sarsii. The sequence continues at coordinate 3,608,026 of CM069443.1, forward strand.
CATTCGTTCTTTTCCGTGCAGTTCCGAAAAATACCGACATACCTCCAATTTTCCCCCATGGTGGAAATCCAAAATGGCGACTGTTACATGTAAAGAGATAGGGCAATAAAAATCGTCTGGATTCTCCTTTATAATTCTGTGTGAAAACGGCTAGCGCGTACTCCATCTAGGATTTAGGATCTAGGATTCCAGAAATAGGGTTTTTTTACCACAGGGAATTGTGTAGGTCAAAAGGTCAAGGTACATTGCCCTTTTGACCCCTTTATAAGATACAACCATGGGTACAACAGACACTATAGGTGGTAAAAACTATCATTTCTGGAATCCTTGCAATCAGACGAACAATTTGAGATATTGTTTTTCAAAATCGGAGCAAGTTTAAATTTTGACCCCATATGCAAAGGTCAACGACCTTTTTACGTTTACCCGATAACTCGTTAACCAAACATCGGAAGTAGGGCAAACTATACTTTTCGGAATCCTTTTTGGTGTGCTTTTTAGCTTAATTAAAGCCATTTGAATTTTTAGGCCCCTGTATGGCGGCCATTTTGACATTTGCGTTATAAAAGAACGTTCCCGTCACTTTTGAGAGGTGCGTGGGAGCTCATTTTCTTTTAAAATGGTTCTAGTTGACAAATTCACTAAGAAACTAAGGTATCAAAAAATTGGTCATGAAATGCAAGATAATGACTCTACTATAAGCTTGAATAATATTAAGTAAACAGTGAAACTAATGAGCGCGTAGCAAAAAAAGTATATTTTAACACTAAAAAGGTTCAGAAAACGTTTATGAAGCCATCTTGTTTAATGAAATTGAATAGCACAAAATAAAAATTAATTCCCGTGGAGCGCGAAATTTTTTTGTAAAAATAAAGATTTAAAAAAAACGTTCCTGAAGCTATCTTGAACAATAAATAATCAGTGAAACTAATACGCGCGTAAAGCGCAAAAATGTCTATTTTAACAATAAAAAGGTCCAGAAAACGTTTTTGAAGCCATCTTGTTCAAATTGAATAAGAAATATTTAAAAAAAATGGCTATTGTAAAAATAAAGGTAAAAAACCCGTTCCTGGAACCATCTTTTTAAGCATGAATAATAAAACATTCCAACTAATTCGCGCGTAGCGCGAATTTTTTTGTTATTTTTACACTAAAATGGTCCTGAAAACGTTCCTAAAACAATCTTGTTAAGCTTGAATAATAAAATGTTGAAAATAATTTGTGTAAAAACTGGTTATTTTAACACTAAAATGGTCCTGAAAAACGTTCATGAAGCCATTTTGTTTAAGCTTGAATAATAAAAAAATGAATCCAATTCGATCGAAACGCGCAAAAGTGTCTAGTTTAATAACTAAAATGTTCCAGAAAATGTTTCTGAAACGTGTTGTTATAAATCTTGCATAATAATAATTGAAACCAATTCGCGCGAAGCCCGCAACAAAATGGCTGTTTTAATACTAAATAGCTCCAGAAAACGTTCCTGAGCGTATAAACTGTCAGTTTGATAAACTAAAATGGTCCAGAAAACTTTCCTTATGCCATCTTTTTATAACTTGAATAAAGAAACATTGAATGTAATTTGCGCGAAGCGCGCAAACATTTCTAGTTTTTTCAATACAATGGTCCAGAAAACGTTCCTGAAACCATGCTGTTAAGCTTGAATAGTTAAACATTGAAACTAATTCGCGCAAAAATAGTCTTTTGAGGGGGGGGGCATCGTCCCCATCGTGGCAATGATGGGGGCCCACTCCGCGCTTGCACTGTATACTCGTTACCCTCCTTATCTTCCTTTTTTAAAACTCTTTTGCCAATGGGGACCCCCCCCCCCCCCCCCCCCCCCCCTGGTTACGCCACTGGTGATTCAGAGGGCCGAGCTGTTGGGTTTTAACTTGCCTGGATGACCTAACACTCTCCTTGCTATCAATATTTACTTTCGTTATAACACTCACATGGTTCAGAGACGTAGAGATAAAGTGAGAGACACTAATAAAAGCTCCCGGCCTCTCCTTTTCCCTCCCCTCCTCCTCCTTTTCTCCTCCCCCTCCCTTCCTCCTATCCCCTCCCCTCCCCTCCTCCTCTCCTCCCTTCCCCTCCTCCTCTCCTCCTCTCCTTTCTCCTCCCTCTTTTTTTTACCCTCCGGGGACCCGGGGGGCTTGAGCCCCCAAAGCCCCCCCCCCTGGGCACGCGCCTGGTCTAGTAACTGGTATGACCTCCACGTGCTTGGATACACTCCTCAGAGCGTTAGCGTCTAGTAACTGGTATGACCTCCACGTGCTTGGATACACTCCTGAGAGCGTCAGCGTCTAGTAACTGGTATGACCTCCACGTGCTTGGATACACTCCTCAGAGCGTCAGCGTCTAGTAACTGGTATGACCTCCACGTGCTTGGATACACTCCTCAGAGCGTTAGCGTCTAGTAACTGGTATGACCTCCACGTGCTTGGATACACTCCTGAGAGCGTCAGCGTCTAGTAACTGGTATGACCTGCACGTGCTTGGATACACTCCTCAGAGCGTCAGCGTCTAGTAACTGGTATGACCTCCACGTGCTTGGATACACTCCTCAGAGCGTCAGCGTCTAGTAACTGGTATGACCTGCACGTGCTTGGATACACTCCTGAGAGCGTCAGCGTCTAGTAACTGGTATGACCTCCACGTGCTTGGATACACTCCTCAGAGCGTCGAGAAATGTTTAGAATGAACAGTCTTAGAGAGCCGTGAGGAATGTTCCTACACTCTTCAACCAAAGCATCATTCTTTCTTTCTGTTTTTGTATATAAAGAGCAAATGTGAACAATTATAGTCCAACACACATTAGGCTCATGAAAGTCAATTGCGAGTTTCCCGTTACTTTTTTTTCTTCAAAGTGATGAGGCGACTTTTTCATTATTCATTATTCATTATTTGATCACATTTCATTATTGACATGTAAATGCATGTTTGATCAACCAACCTTGCTACGTCGAATATAATTGTTCATCTGCACGATGAAATGGTGGTATCATTTATTGAGTGAGTTCCGTTTTTTCAAGCATTTATGATCCCCCAGTTAAAAACTGGTAGCAGAGAGTCGGGGGAAACCCCGATGTTTTTTTACAGAAATGAATAAATGCATCAAAATAATGTTCACGGAAGGTAGGTTTACGATTAAAAAAGCCTTGCTTATGAGCCTAGTTCTCAAAATTCATATTTTAAGAAAGTGAAAAATGTGTTCAAATTGATAAAACTGGCAACAAATTATGTTTAAAAATAAATAATGAATTTTTTGGGAAATCTTAAAATTTTGACGCGGGTGAAAAAAAATGATGCGGGCGGGTAACGGGAAACTCGATATCGACTTTCATGCGCCTTATCAAGGTTAATGAACTCAGTGATTAGCAATCAAACTAGTAACTCTCTACAAAGAGCTCTAAAAGGCCAATCAATTGGTTCACTGCAACTCAGAAAATATGCATACTAAAAGAAACACAAATGGGCAGGGGTAAAAATTGCCACATAGGATTAAAACTTAAAAGCCCAAACATAGAGGACTACATCAAAATATAAATTAAAGAAAATTAATATATGGAGGTCATGAGCATCAAGAGAACCTGCACAACACATTTGTGAGCTAAATCAACCAGGAGCTGCCTGTCGTCACCTGTTGGAGCATGGCAGTATCACAAGCCCAGCTGGCTACATGCTTTACAGGACTATCCACTATCTCCCCAACCAAGCATACCTATACTTGAACCTTGACCACCATGCTAATGTAACAGTCATAGGATTTGAATGAAGGGTGCCATGAAAGAGTATGTAGGCTACGCCAAGTTATGAGTCGTACTTGTAGAGAAGGTGTCTGTGCACGCGGCACTTGGAAGCCTGGGTTTCTACCTCTGAGATGTTGCCAACAACGTCGTCTGGAAAACTGTTCCATAAGGGAATGTCTCTGTGAAGGAAGTTTTTGTCTGAGCATCGTGTTCTGGCAGTCGGCAGTGAAAGAGAATTAGAATTGATGTTATTGAATATATGGTGTCGGAAGCAACGCTGTTAAATCCCTTGGTGGTGTGTGCATTTTGTACAAGACCGTAGCTGCTGCGACTTGTCGCCTGTGAAGCAGGCTGGTGATGTTGAGCTGTGACAGAGCAGTAACTTCGTGAGCTCCAATAATTTTGAGTGCCTAATTCTTTTGGATGTTGTCAAGATGGCTTAGGATAGTACTTTTAGTGAGGCATACTCCATTATGCTTCGCTGCGGACTTGTGATTTTGTAAACAGTGGATCTACCTTCAGCCTTCAATTTATTTGCAACATTGCGAAGAGCTCCAAGCTTCTGGCCAGTTTTAGTTGTGATAGCCGAAATGTGTTTTGACCAAATCAGCTTGCTGTCAATGGTAACACCCAGCATCTAAAATCATTCTGCAGATGGTAGTTTGCAGTCTCCAAAGTAGATATTAAGTCTGGAAGGGGTTCTCTTTCTTGAAATTACCATGGTCTTGCATTTGGTATAAGCTCAAAGTTCACTTTCCATTCACTTTCACTTTCACTTTCCATTTCACTTTCAAAGTTCACTTTCAGCCAATGCTTTCAAATTACCATGGTCTTGCATTTGGTAGGATCAAAGGTCACTTTCCATTTGTCAGCCCATGCTTTCATGTGCTAAGATCTCTGTTGAGGCTGGCAACTACTGCGTTGGCATCAGTTGATGACTTAATGGGTGCGATGAGTGTTGAGTCTTCAGCGTTTAGATAGAGCTCATTATAATAAACATCTACAAGGTCATCAATGAAGACAGACAACAGTAGTGGACCAAGAATAGATCCTTGTGTAACAGAAGCATTTATGGGTGCAGTGTTGGATGCTTGTCCCGACATGACGACATTGATGGATCTATCGGATAAGTGGATACGTAGTTGTTTATCCATGAGAGCAGTCTTTCGGTAACACCCTTTGCCATCAGTTTAGAGCAGAATCCGTTGTGCCATACTTTGTCGAAAGCTCCTTTTATGTCTAGGGCTATGACACAGACCTCGGCACTTTGGTCTAGAGAGTTGTTCCATTTCTGTGACCGGATGTTGAGGAGATCGGCTGTGCTATGGCCTGCTCTAAATCCAGCAGAGATCAGGTTGTTGCTGAGAAGAAAGCATTGAAGTTGTTTTTGCACGACAGCTTCCAGGATCTTGCTGATATTGCTGAGCCGTGAGATGGGACGATACTTTGTTGGGTCAGCCTGGAACCTCTCTTGTGAATTGGGGTGACAGAGGCTGTTTTCCATACGTTAGGGAACACACCATGAGTGAAGCAGAGGTCAAAAGCCTGCAGAGTGAACTGGCAAGTTCAGCGCAACATTCTTTGAGAACCTTGGTTGAAATCAGGTCTGGTCCAGTGGCTTTATCTGGGTTGAGATGCTGTAGCAGTTGTCGAACATCCTTGGGCTTCGTAAACTATTTTGTCAAGGTATTTGGAGGTTGAAGGATGGATATTTGGGGCCTTTAGCACTTTGGAGTCTACATTTGTCCGCAAATGTCTGACAAAAAGCTTCTGCCTTGTCCCTTGCTGTATGGGTGACGTTTTGATGTTCGATCACAGGGATCTCGGAACGAACTGTTCTACCAGCATGACCAGACAGGGTGTTGATGATTCTCCATCATTACTTGCTGCTCAGCGATTTATCTGCCAGGTCTTGTCTCAATTTAGTGTTGTAATTTCTCCTGGCTTGCTTCTCAACTTGGTTGTAGGAGTGTTTAGATTCAGCAAACTTTGCCTTGCTGACTTCAGGTTTTTTTGTTTTTTGGTGTGTTTTTTGTTGCTTGTTTAAAGAGACGACGCTTCTTCCTAGATGCACTACGGCATTTGTCGTTGAACCAAACCAGGTCCTTTTCGTGACTGTCTTACTTGGTATGAACTAGTACCTGTACGGTATCTGGAGCACAGTGGCGAACTGCAATCCGTCGGTGTCCCATGTATGCTCTATAGGGTTTAAGGTCTGGAGCCTTGCCGGTCAGGGCATGGTATTCATTCCCTCATCCTTAAGAAAGCCGTTCATGGCTACATGTGCAATGTGTGGATGAGCGTTATCTTGTACCAGAATGAAATGTTCCCACGCAGCACCGGAAATGGCCTCACCACAGGGTACTTCTCATCTCTGTACCTCACACCTGTTATTGCACTACGAGCCACCACGATAAGGTTCCGGCGTACATGTACACCCTTCCAGACAGATACCCACCCAGACCATAACGACCCAGTGATCAACTTCAACAATGATACGGTCTGCATAACCTTCTCATGAATGTCTCAAGACCCTAACACGTAAGTCATTGGTTGAAACTGAGAACCTGCTTTCATTGGTGAATAGAACTGACGCCCAGTCTCCCACCTGCTAATCTTGATGATCTCGGGCAAACTCCAACCGGACTCTGCGATTGCTATGGGGTCAAAATGGGACTGGCAAACGCGCCACTGTCATCAGGTATTGGTCCTGACGAGTAATAGCCTTGATCATGCAGGCTTCTAAAATTATTTAAAATAAGGCAGTCAGAGATTTTCCATAGCCATCTGGGTTTTCTAACACGGAAATCCCACCCTTCCACCCTTCCACGCTAAACACAAATGACGCAGGATTTACATGTAGCAGAAAATACCTTTTAAAGTACTGGTGCCTATTATATGTCATAACACACACACCCCCACGCCTTCCTTTAATTTTTGGAGTAGGTCACAGGTCACTAATAGGTATATCAAATAAGGTGGGATCGTTTCAAAAAATCCTTAAAATCGTGATACGTGTCTCTATTTTAAATAGAAGTTGTCAAAAAAACATAACATTTTTGGTATCATATTAAAGACAATTTATCCAGCTACCGAATAAAAAAAGAATTAAAGCCACATGTTTAGCAACAGTGAAGTTATCAATCTAAACGTCGAGTGAGTCAAGGGTGGGATCGGTGGATGAGGAGCCGGTGGATGAGGCGCCCATAGGTTTGTACACAAAATAGCGGAAAACTAGAACTTTTGAAATTGATACCATTTTAAAAGTATACATAGGAAAGTTTTCAAACTTCTCATATGTGTTAATAACATGTGCCTGCTACTATGAATACTAATATTGAATTGTTATCTAGACATTCTCTACTAGAATATGATGTTCAATTCAGGGAGTGTTTTAATGGCAAAAATACACAGTTTTATTCATTTTATTGATTAAACAATGGCCAAATCGCAGTCTCTCTATTTCATTTGTGTGACTCTTCAGTCCTTTTATACCCTGGGTAGTAAAACATTTAACTAAAAAAGCCAGAAGTGTTTCTTCACAGATTTGTTCATAGATTTATGAAGAATTTGCTATTTAGACCTATTTTGGACCACCCTGTATTCAAAATAAAAGGAACTTTAACGATATTCATGTAGTTCATTTTGATAACCATTTTCTTTTAAATTAAATGGTCCATGCTAACTAAATTTCATAGAATATTATATACAAACATTCATTGTATGCATTATTTCATCATAATTTTAGACACCCTGTACTTTTCCTGTGTACATTTTGGGCAAATGATTATTAGCAAATTTGGTAGCACCTTCTGCGGTTGTTCTGATTTTGGTGACTATTTTCAACATTCAACACCACGCTCATACCGAAGACAATTCCGGCATCTGTATCAAACTGAACTAAGACACTAAAGGTGTGATATGTACCAATCGTGCATGTCGTGTGATGACGAAAGTGTCCATGGTCCAGTAGTATCGGGGTTATATAGAATGTTGACGTCGTTGAAACCTAAAGTACACTTTTCTGTCCACTTGATTATTGATATGACTTTTCTTGGAATCAAATTCCAGATGCCAACAACTATGTTCCCTGTGGTGTTTCTAATTGTGATTGTCGGCAGCGCCCTACCACAAATAGCTGCTCACGAAGGAGAACACGGTAAACTGCTGTTGCTTATGATAGACGGGATGAGATGGGACTTGTTCGGACAGGATTTACCAAACCTGAAAAAAGTAGCAGAAAATGGTGTTAAAGCTGAGTGGATGGATGGTGTGTACATATCTAACACCTTACCAAGTGCATTCAGTATAGCCACAGGTAAGAATGCCAGCTAAGTACCGACCGGGAGGCGACTTTATTTCCCCAATACAGATTAGTAAAAACTAGATTTAGCTTTATTCCGTTATATGGGTTTGGCTTTGTTTTGCCATTCTATCCTTGTTTGTTTGGCCATCCCTTCAACCCCCGGATTGGAGTTGGCTAACCAACTCCATTGTAAATGCTATTTTCAAAATTATTTTCATCGTTAACCGGGCGATGACTAAGTTAAAAATATTTCAAAATGGTGCACACCCGTTGCCATATTGGGTCGTCCGAGACGCGTGGCCGCCATCGTCTGCTCCGTCCAGACGATGATGGCCACGCGAAACCTAAATTTTGATTTCGTTGGAATAACACGTAATCGCGAATGTTAATCTTATCATTTTGACAAATTCATCATAGGTTAGAAGAATTTTTTCCTATCCAAAACCGTTGGAGTTGGCTCCATTGTACAGTTGTAAATGTAAATTATTTTCATCGTTAACCGGGCGATGACTGTTACAAATATTTCAAAATGGTGCACTCCCGTTGCCATTATTGGGTCGTCCGAGGCGCGTGGCCATCGTCGTCTGGCTCCGTCGAGCGTTCTGTATTTGGCCCTCTAGCGGTGTAACCATAATTGAAGTACTCCAGGAGTTTTGATCATAGCAATTAACACATTTTTATATTTATATATTTCAGTCGAGGGTAAGGCCTTCATTTAATAGGGACTCTTATATTTAAGCAGAAAAACTTTAAAGATTTGAACCCTTATGCTTGGAACACCTCTACTTGTTGTTATATAAATCCGGTTAACCATACCAACATGACCAAGGTGTCACTGCAGAAGGGCATTCACGTCTTGGAAAATGTTTGACCAAGACGTATTTCATATCCCTTAGGTGTCCTACTTATTATGTAGTTCTAATAATCATGATGATAACAGAAAGAAATGCAGCATTCCCATCCATGAGACAAATAAATTAGTGAGATACTGACATGTATATACATATTCCTACTATGGCTTCACGTTCACAGTTATTCCGTGCGGGATCCGAAGTGAAATTGTATATATACGTATATTACTTTACCAATAATGTATTCATTATTTCTCCTAGGACTTTATGTAGAATCACATGGTGTTATGCAAAATGTTTACTGGGATCCCGTAACCATGGAAAGAACATATGTATTTGAAGATACACTCAATGTCACGGAATGGTTTAATCAAGGAGCCGAACCGATATGGGTTCGAGCCATTAATCAAGGTCATAAAGCCGGGACGATCATGTACCCTGGCAGCAATGTTGAAATCCAAGGCGTTGAACCAACCAAAAGAGTTATGAACGCACCGTGGCATTGGTACACCTACCCGTTTACACAAGGGGTTGATGATGCCCTCTCTTGGCTGAAGGAAGATAACTTTGATCTGGTGCTGCTATACTGGGGTCAACCAGACAGCGCACTTCATGATTGGGGAGTAGGGGATCCTCGAACTCTCATTGTCACACGTTGGGTTGACCGCGCAGTTGGGTATCTGTTTGAAAAGTTGGAAAGTGAAGGTTTGACGGATATCACAGACGTGATAATTGTGAGTGATCATGGTCACGTGAACCTTGACCCGGATAAGCATATATCTATTTATGACTACGTTGATCCCGATGATGTGCACATGCTCGTTGCTGATTATGGGCCATTGTTCCAGTTAGAACCTAAAGAAGGCAAACTGGATAAGGTAAATAAAAAGTATTTACTATTTATTTGAGACAAATGTACACCTACCTTCCGTATTATCCCCCATCCATCCTGCTACGAATACGAAATAGTTTTGTAAAATACCAAAAGCTTACAGTAATTATACCTTGATGCGTCATTGAAATTGATTAGTAGTACAAACAAGCATTGGCTGCACAAAATATGTTATTCTAACGCATTTAGAGGATAAATGCCTCGATATCATATTCTGTCATCATGTTGTCCGCCACTTTGTAAGTTTTGTATGTGTCGTTTTCTCCATCAAATACATTACTGTCTGTGTCTATACATCAAGCGAGCCTCATTGTCACATGCGTAATGTACATAAAGTTCCCAGAGTTCTGGAGTAAACGACAATCGTAACCTATAAGGCATTTGCGTCCAATTATAGAATATGTATAGTATAGCTATAGCTACATAGCGGGAAATGCACATTAAATTAAATAGAACAAAAACACATGGGTAGCTCCAACTTAGCTAAAGATCTTTAATACAATCAAATAGCAAGTAGTTATCTGGTATAAACCTTCTTTCTGTTCTACTACATTTATTACACAGGTTTTCAAAGCTTTAGACGGAGCACATCCCGCTCTGCATGTCTTTAAACGTGAGGAGTTTCCTGAACGTTTTCACTATGGTGATAATTCAAGGAATTTGCAAATAGTTGGATACGCAGATGCTAATTGGGATATTTACAGTGTAAGTTTCTTAAAGTGGTTTCAACATCTCAGACTTGCATGCATAGTTGCTTGTGGATATTTACAAAAGTCATGACTCCTGAATTTCTATCCTCATTCCTGGACGTCGCAGTAAATAATATGGAGTATTAGGTGAAAGTGATCATTTTGATACGCTAAATGTTGGTGTTTTATGCGCCAGGGTAAATAGTTTATCATTAATAATTAATGTTTCCCTCGTGGTGGTCGAAAATGAAAAAACCCGGTTCTAATTCCCACATTTCTCTCGTTTCCCTAGCAACTGGCATGATGGGGGTATAATTTTATACTATTCATTTTTTTGGATAAGTCGTTGTTTGAAACCTTTAGTTATAACGCATTTGTTTGTTTTTTTCAATCGAAAGATAATATTCACGCATCATTCTGCGATCAGTTAATGACAGTCACGTAAGAAACTAAATGGAATTGTTATGTTTCTTTGATTTCTTAATAAACCCATTTAAGAGCACTATTTTGCACACTTTGAGGTCCTATCATCATGATCATGACATAAGAATCACAGCCATATGTTATAAAACATGTCGTCAGCCTGCTTCGATAATTGCCTAGCTCATTTTTATATCGAAGCAGGCTGACGATATGTTGAATAGCAACATGAATAGTGCAGGTGAATTCCAACAGGAGCAGTAACTGTTGGATATAATTAGGTTGGGGATATATACCTTTAAGTGAAATGTGGCTTGTTATATGCCTAATACGATTTAATTTGACCCATTTTAAACTATTTTTTTTCATCATTAGTACAATCTGCCTAACTCACAATGCTGACTTAGGCAGAATTGCAATCGTGCATTTATCAACACTTTTGATTGGTCAATGACTATTATAACAGCATGTGCATAATGTAATGAAGTCATGATTTATGCAAAAAACTCAATTTCGCTGAAAAGTGAGTTAGGCAATTATCAAAGCAGGCTGTCGAACTATTTTTCTGAACAGTTTTTTGTGCAGTACCAACAGGAAATGGTACCTCCGCTTGAGGACTTTATCCCCCGCATGCGGCAAATCCAATAAATGTATGCATATCCGCAAGCGGAGATACCAAGCGGAGCTTACATTCCCGCTTCGCGGGAACGCAAGCGGAGTTTTGCAGTACCGCAAGCGGTACTGCAAAGCCTTCGGTCCATTTTAATACCTGGACATTGAGCAAAATGTTAAAAGTAATCATCCAAGTACGTACGTTTATCTATCAAAGAAATATAAAATGTATAAAGATGAATCCAACGGAACCAGGAACAAAATACACTAAGGATCAGAAAACTGATACAAGAGGATATCTCGAAAATGTATCAAAGAAATGTTACCATGTTTATTTTATGTAATGTTATTATGACAGAATTATTCTTCCGGTGAATTCCAAATCAAAGGAGCAAGCCACGGATTTGACAACAACGATATGAATATGAAATCAGTATTTTTCGCACAAGGACCAAGTTTCAAGAAAGGATATCGAAAAGAACATTTTGAATCAGTAAGTTATCATATTAATTGTACACGCCTATGGGTATGATGGGCCGTACTTGGGTCTGGTCTGGTACATAGTAGTAAGGTGTCCAGAATGATTTATACCAGGAAAGGTGCATTTATTTAGCCATGAATACCATTATCATCGGTCAAATTGCTTATGATTTGAACATCTACATATATTTAGCTTTCTGAGGTATTTTGAATTATAAAAAATCAGACGTTTCTGAAAGAAAATATGGACTTTTTTGAAACAATGGTAAATTCGAAGTTTGACCAAAATTTGAAACTCATAACATAATTGACCATGTTCGGCACAAAGCTCAATGTAAATGATATACAGGTAACTTTCTTTGTCCTCTTGATTTCCACTACAACACTAATAGATATCAGCTGTTGATGATGTTTTAGGAAGCAATATTTGAATGGGCCGAAGGAATTGTTCTGCTTGAGTGATTTATATCATACTTTCTTAAGCAGCCTTAGTTTGGTGTAAGCTTTATAATTGAAATACGCTAAAATTAAAAAACATGTTTTCACCAATTTTCTATAATGTCATGCCATCCGAACGGATAAAGGATGAACGGATGAAATTTCACAGAGTATAGAAACATGTTACCCATTATATCGCAAGCATTCCACTTACACTGCAATGTTGTTTTAATATTTTTTCAAACACGGTATAAAACGTTCTGGGATACCCTGTATACATATATTGACCGCAATGAGGGGCATGGTTCAAATTATAGGCCCAAAAGGTGATCTCGAACAGACATGCCCCGAGACTGAACTGTGACTCGAATGGAAGCAGTAAATATTTGATTGATTTACCAAATATATAGATTGTTGTAATTTGATTGGAAAAAGAACATTTCAAATGTTCACCTACCAAAGATCCATCAAGGTACACGTAAGGCCAGCATTAATTCATTTTGAAGAATTTACAAAATAGCGCTGTAGACCAAACCTAATTATGAAATCGCAACGGCCAACAAATCCGGCAAAATATCACCGATTTCCGAATTTGGAAGGATCGTCTCGCTAAATATCTCTACATGTACCGCGAGATTTTAACATGGCCAAGCCGAGGTGATGTAATAGCTTGCAGTCATTTCTTCGACGTCCGACAACCACAAAAACTTTTGCAAATAAAAACCAAGACGATGAATAAAATGCGAAAATTCGCAGTGTCAATCAAAAACGATATCGTTCGCCGTATTGTACGGCGTCATGCTCAGATTTGCTTCAAAATTATACAGGATGTGTATGTTGACAAGATAAACTCACATGCAAATTTTGATTTTTTTTCTTCCATCAAGCCGTTTTTAAACGGCGCAATTTTTTGTCTTCAAAAAACCCCATAGACTTACTGTGTGTTAGGTTTTTGGCACGTTGCCAAATTCCCAAAATTGCTTCTTTTCTCAAAACACACTCTATTTATAAATGATTTTTTTAACCCTTTGTATCCTTAGGATAAACTTGTTTGTTATATTATGTTTTTGCCAAGATACCAATGCACAATATTTAGTGTAATTATTTCCACATTTACAATCATAACATGGATTGAATGGAGTGGGAATGTTAGTACTTAACAAAAAATTGTGTTTTTTCTAGAAACACTAAATAGTCAAACTTTGTGAATATTTTTAAAGAGAAGTATAGCTCCTATTTCAACAAACAAGGTGTCATATGAAAGGTAATTCAATTTAGAAGATTCTCTCGCCAGCTTTTTCCATTAAAGTGTTTTTGTCAATTTGAACCTTTGCCTTTAAAAGATCCCTAAAAAAATAATTTTCTCAAAAAGTAAACACTTTATTCACAAAAACTGGCGAGATAATTTAGGTAATATGCTTATTAACCATCCCCCAAAGTGACAGACCCATAGCAGTTTCCTACTTGGCTGAAAATATTCAAATGTCCAAAAATTTAGGGAATTTTCACAAAATAAAGAAAAACATAAGAAATATCCAAATTACTCAGAAAGTTCTCAAATAGGTAGAGCAAAGACTTGTCTTTAATGTGGTCTCAAAATAAAAAGTATAGATATGATTCATTTGGCACAATAGTTGTTTTTCTGCAGTGGTGTAATAGCCGATACCGTGGCATGTGACGTAAAAGCCCGGAGCATAGTCACGACTATGCCCGGAGCATAGTTATATTTCATTTATCTCACTTTTAACGAATCTAATGACAGGAATCTATGTATGTCGTATGATGTATGTAATTCGTATTGTTCGAGAACAAAATTACACCAGATCAGACCAGAAGACCAAATTGGGCTTGAATCTGCAATTTATAATTGTGCAATATGATTTATAAGTTCATGTTTGATGTTATCTAATTTTATGGAATAAAAATTGTGTCATTATTATCGCATTTAAAAATCTAATGCATGCGGTGTTTACGATAGCTCAACGTATGACAATACCAGACACGTTCTAAATCTAATAAATACTAGCAATATCTAGATTTGATTTGTTTGTTGGGATGTTTGTTTCTCAGGTAAATGTCTACATGATGATGTGTGAAATTCTAGGTCTCGACCCAGCTCCAAACAACGGATCCCGTGTAAACTATGCAGACATCATGGCATCAAACGGAAATCAACGTATGACATCTCCCAAGCCGCTGTTTTTTTGGGATTTTCAGGATTGGCTTTGATTTTACTAACGTTGGTCTAATTATCTAATGTTCTGATAATTTACACTTTTCTGAGACAATATCAACCAGATGACGGTGGAAAAGAGTTTATTTCTGGCATGGTTTAAGTTTTAACACGCAATCGCGAATAACCATTAGATAATTTCAAAATGTCACATTTTACGTTGAAACAAAAATAAATCATCATAAAGCTGGTGCACTTGGGAAATCAACCTTAGTGTAAGTAAAATACAAGGTGAGCCCAAAAATGACCATATAGTAGTAATGGAAAGAAGCCATCTTGTTTTCAAAACCATGATGAATTTTAAACTGTTTAAACCTTGTAAGAATGACCGACTTGTACTACGTATGTAACTTTGTGTGAAAAATAAAAATAAAGTCCATCGTATTTAGCGTTTATCATTGGTGAACCTACTTCAGAACCCAATGTCCATGTTTGTCAGATGTGTTTTCTCACATACATTGCCAAGTCTTCAGAACAGAACTTGCAGAATAATATGTCAGGCCTTTTTGGGTCAAATATTGTTGAAAACCCAACAAGATATCATTTGCAAAAACGCATCCCGTGCAAGCGGAGGGTTGAATTTCACGCTCATGGTTTGCAGTGTGGTTGAAAACAAATAGTAGGAGCCCCAAAGCTCTAAATTCGGCTTTAAAATGGTTTGACCCCTGACCTCCGAACATACTCCAAAATAAATACTTTTATGATAGATTCATATCTTGTCTACAAGAATAAATTGTCCTGCTCTTATGATTCTCTTGCGAATTCATGTTACTGGCAATACCTGTATTCCCTATATATTCAGATAGGCAAAATGACATAAAACAACTCATGTTAGGGGTAGGGGTAGTATTATGGCTATAGAAAGTTGAAATAAATGTTAAAGTATGTATAACTATACATCATAACTATGGGAAAGAACTGCTTCACAAGTTGATATAGTTATTATTAGTTATAATGTCAATGTTCAGATGTTACAGGTAACATAGCTAAATAGAACATTGGAAAAAGTCAGAAAAGGGTCAAAAATGCTTATTTTTCAATCTTTTTCAATTGTTCCATAACATTTTGGACCGATATCAATGACATCAAAATGGAAAAAGCTAATATAATGTGTCAAGTAGTTCTTTCTTTAAATTCATGAACATTATTTTATGTAGTTTTTAGATTTCCTGTCAGTGTTATGGTCAATATACTACTCAAACCCTTACGAGAGATTCTATTACTACATTTCTGCTATGTGAATACATGGGGAGAATGATTATCGCCATAGCAACATTTCGCAAGAGAATCTTTAGAGCAGGACACTTTATTCGTGTAGATAAGATATGTATCTGTCATAAAAATGTAAATTTGAGAGTATGTTCGGAGGTCAGGGGTCAACTCCTAAATTTGAGGCCTGGGGCTCCTACTAAAACCCGCCAAAGAAACAGCATCCAAGATGTCCTTTATAAGCGATGTTCTTGGCTTTACATAAAACAGTTAAGAATGTCAAGCCTTTGTGCGTTTTACTTGTCTTGTAAACATACAGCAGGTTCTTCAAGTGGCAGTTATTTTGAGCTAAAAACATTGGTGCTGAAAGCGGTATTAAACACAGATGATGGCGGTCACGATTTGCCTAAATTTGCAATTCGTATTGGTTTAACCATACCTGCCATTGTTTAACACGTAATCGTGAATACCCATCGAAAATATCACATTCCGATAGGTACAACTAAATTAAATAATCCCAAAAGCAATGGAGTTGGATAACCAACTTTACTCTAAGTGTCCTTTCTTTTCATTTTTGCAAGTTAAATAACAGTTCTTGAACATGGTGGGTAATTTTAAATTAGTCACGTGTTTAGCTCGAAATTTCACATTATACACCTCAATTTTGATGCGAAATGGTAGAAAAGGGATAGTCATAGGCAATAATATATAATACTTGACGATTATATTATAGTTTTATGATAATTGGGGAAATTACGACAATTTAAATAAGTACCGTATTAGGTATTTGTTAATTCTTCGCCACCGTAATTGTTAACTTCCTCGGCCGAATGGTTAAAGTCGTTGGCTTGTATTTAAAAGCAATGAGTTTGAATCTCACTGGGGTCACTTTCATTTTTGTCTTTATTTTTGTAACAAATGACGTTGTTTCATCAGTTAAACATTGGAAATTTAATTTATACGATACAAATGCTTTTTTCCCTCTGAAATATGACATTTGAATTAATTGCAATATAATATATAAGAGAAATGTGCGACGGCGGATCTCGACGGTTTATTATTTTTTTCTCGTGTTGCCGGTTTGTTCTTACGATACCAGCACGTGACCAGGGGTCTTGCCACAATGATTTTTTCGTGACCGCCATCGTCTGCACTAACGCATCATAAGAATGAAACCCTCTCGCGTTGTTATTTTTTTCAGTCCTTTTTATGTTCTGTGTTTTGAAAAATGTGTAGAAAACAAGAATACCATTTGGGCTTCAATCTCTCAAAGGTTGAGTATTTCAATAAGACTCAAGGTTATAAAACAAATAGCGGGTCCTATACAGGGTGCATTATAATAATAAAAATATATAAAAAATTCGCACAATATCTAATACATTATATCGGTATTTCAAATAGCCCATTCTCATTGAAAAATGCCCAGTTAGTGAACTAATGTTGCGGGGGGGGGGGGGGGGGGGGGATATGCAAAATCCAAGAAATTGACCAGTTTGGGAGATTCCATAGGATAGTTAACTTATTGTATGAGACTTATTCACACGAAACCTACAGAAAATATGTGCATGTACAGACGGCAGATCATTTTGAACTGAGCCAAAAATGGCAAAAATCATGAAATCTACAAAATAAAAGCTTACTGTGATTTCAAAATCTAATCAGACACATTGAAAATGCTTAAATCAATGTATAATTATTTTGATAATGATACACAAAGATATACATGAATGTATCAATCAAAGATGGCTGCCACAACCGCTCTTATTACTGCTATCTTTACAGCTAGTGTATTGTTAAAAATAATCGTCACATAATTTTAACGGTTTGAGGAAATTTTATGATCAGCTCCTTTTGAAATCCCCACTATAATTGCTTTACATCCCACAACAATTTACTCAATTATTACCCCTCCATTGTTCTTTATCCTTTGTTGTTTTCTATAGTTTATTATTGCGGATTTTGCTTAATGTTGATATGGTCCCTTCTTTTTGGAATTCAGTTCTAAAAAAAGAGTGTCAAACAGAGATTAGTGTGTTCTAACTCCGCACCAAGTGTTACCTGTTTCTATGCTTGCATTACCGAGATATACGCAAATGAATCAATCGACCCATATTTCAACCTATTACATATCCAGCCAAATATTGACAGATTTCAGGCAGTGTCCAAAGTGTTCTTACTTTAAGCTAATGCTATGACGCCATAGTTCATATTTAGAAATCCAAAAGTGTGTTGTTTGAAATACAAATGTTCATACTTTGTATTGATCACAATATATCTCAATAAAATCACTCATGCATCCCATACCATGATCACTCTCATTACTTATTGACCGACCCACGTACATAGAGTTTGTCATTTAATTTGGGGGACGCCCCTGCTCTGTAGAAAAAGGAACTGTACCAGTCTGCATGCATGGTTTGCGTTATTCCTTCCGCAATATCAACATTATTAACCTACATTACTGCCTAACGCCTTATCTATTTTGACAATGTTTATGATTATAATATCTATTGACTTTAAAATATTTCCGTTTAATTAATCGTGTGTAATTCCCCGAGAACTCCCCGTTCAATTTATTTACATATAGTAGAGTCATGTGATAGGATATTAAGATTATACTCCACTACTCCAGATCGTCAATGTCCGAATAAAGCTCATTTATATGAACAATGTTATAACATTAAACAGAGCATTCATCCCACATCCAAATGTAAGCAAATTATTACATACCATATCATTAATGAGCAATTGCTGGCTATTTCCTGATATAGCGCCCTCTGCTTTATTGCTAACTTGTGTTGCTAAACATTAAGGGCCGTATTCTCGTACGTAGTTAAACACGGTTTTAAGCTAAACACGCGTCTAACTTTGACTTTAGACACAGCGTTTAACTAAACGCGATTCTCGTACATTTGTTTTACTTAAACACGCGTCTAACTCACTGAAAAGTGTCTAACTTTAAACATAGGTATGGGGGTAGTTTAAGGCGCGTTTAACTAAACAAATACACGAACTGTATGCCTTGAATGATTACTCAACCGTGCCCGCTGTAAGCTGCCGGGGATATTGTGTAGTATTAAAAATACACGTGCGTTTGAGGTATTCAGTCGATATCTATTATAACCTATCAGGGCCACAACAAAAAAAAAAATACCTGTATACATACTATACAGTATCGCACAATCACCCTGGGAACGAGATTCGCCGAGTTTAAAACCGTGTTTAGTTAAACACGTTGTTTAAAAGATAAACTCGCGTTTTAGTTAAACACGCGTTTAGTTAGACACGGTTTTAAGCTAAAACCGTGTTTAGTACGAGAATACGGCCCATATGATCACACCAGAATCCATGTTTAAAAGTAAATACAAATACTAACGAATGCTGATGAGGATTTTTAAATCGGCTTTTTATGTCCTTATAAACACAGATTTAAATTATAAGTTTAATGTTATACTTTGTTATATAATTGACTGTAATGCTTGAAATGTTTGAAATCTTGGCTCTGAAAAGAGCCGTTGAAATGGATTGCCGCTTTTCCACTGAACAGAGATGGTGGCTCTAAAAAGAGCTCTACAAGGGGAGGAAGAATCAGACTGCACAGCCCGCGTGAAAGTCCAACACCTAAATTGATTGCGCTCGGGGATCCGCTTTACTTAAGTTTTCTACGCCATTTGAAAGCCCACCTGATCGTGCCAGGAAGGTTAAGGTTATGGTAGTTACATGGTATGATTTTGTTGGCAATTATTTGTCAACCGTTTACAAGAGAAGCGTGTGACCAAACATACAACACTGTGCTTGGGCATATTTTACTTTTATTATTAACTTATATTAGTTCATTGGCATCGATTGTCTGTGATTGGTCAAATTTTACAAGAGATGTTGTGCTACAGGCCTATGGGGTGAGTTAAAATACTGCAATAGTGGAAAGAAGCCATCTTGTTTCCAAAATCAGGTTGAAGTTTGAACAAATGAAGTCAATATCATTTTCCGTATGCCTTTAGTGAATCGTTTAACCCATGCAACCAGTTCACATGTCTGTCCACGAGATACTCAAAACATGCATAGGCCTAATGTGTCTCTCGTTCAAATTTGGAAATTTTACTAAATTTGTGTTAAATTTTATCTTTTCCATAAAATATGTAACACCTAAATATTATTGCCAACATTGTATTGAAATAAAGTATACGTTACCTGATTTAAAAAAGAAAGACATTGCTGCATTTGGAATCATTTGTCTTTCAATTAAAATCGATGATGGTACGTACAGGTTAATTAGTAAATTGTCCAACGAATGTTAAAACAGCACTTCTGAGTAACAATTTGGCCCCTCTGCTTGGAAAATAAATATAGGTACAATTGTGCTGGATTTGTCCGGCGCTACCTTGTGTTTTCTCAATGTATCAAAAACAAACCCTTGGCTCGATAAGCAAGACTACCACGATTAAGTTGTAATTAAAACTTGAGGCAATTCAGACAAATAAAAGCGACTTATTCAAGAGTATTTAGCTTTTATTTTGAAATCTTAAAATTACTTGTTGGGCTGGTAAGTTCACAGTCAGGCTGGTAACTTTTACTTGCTACCTGCCCGACTGGAAAAAATGAAGATACACCATGTGTACAACACTGCGCCTGTGTATCTATTGCGTTATTAAACTTTGAACTTAAAATTATATGTAGTTTATTGACACCAATTGTCTCTCATTAGGGTTGACTGATAAATGTTCCGAATGTATCACGGTGAAAGTGCTGTACAAGATCGAAGACGACACTATCCGGAAATCCACAGAGTATCGGCTGCTGGAAGTGCCGCAACAGTACCGATATACAAGAGAATATCTTACAATATAGGATACACCAAATGTCATTGGTCGTGTACGTGGCGTGGCGTAAGTAGCATTCAATTTTTGCTATGAGTATTTTGTGGTGTAGGTACATCTTTTCAGAGCAACTCATATAATACTTTTTATAAAGGAGTGACATGCTTTGGACGAGTCCTTGAGAAAAACATATTATTTGTGTACTGAAATGCCTTTCTTTGTGCGCTATTGAACAATTATGTTTTTTTCTGAAGGATTCATACGTTATCAATCCTTTCATAAAATATAAATCCTGTGTTGCTCTGAATAGAAAACATCATTATGTTTCCTGGGTAGATATCGATGTAGTTTAAACAATATTTTGGTTATTACATTCTGTTTTTATTCTCTTCATATTCATACCTTATAATCAGATCATCATGATGATGTGAACCCCGATCATGACACCACAGTTTGAGTGTATAGGGACACTCCATTGGTAAATGGTAGTTAGCATAGGATTGGTACGAGAAAAAAACCCAGGTGTTCTACGGACCCATTTGTTTGCGAATTAATTTTTTAATGACAATTTAGTTTTTTGTTAATTGAAGTCCATTGAAAATGTTTTAAAATGTTTGAAATGTTTTGAAAATTGATGAAAATTAATCAAAATTGTTTTTTTCGTCGCCAAATCTATATCTGAATGTTGGTGCAGCCAGATAAGTGTCTTTGTTTTGTAATCCACTTTAACATATGGTAACCTTTTACTAGAATTTTAGAACTTGGAAATCAGACTTATCAAACTGAAGATACATTCCATTGAGTAAGGGATGGGGATTTCACCCTTTCGGCAAGTGGAAAAAAGTGTGTGAGTTAAACTTCTTTGAAATAAACAACAATATTCTCTTGTCTACAAATCATTGTCTCTATAAATGATCCTTCTGGCATGAACGTAGATTACGACATGACTCACGAAAGGAGGCAAGGTACGCGCGGGCTGATCAACAAAACAAATATCGCGGGCAGGCGAATCCCGACTAAGGGCGTGTTCACACTGTAGCTTTTTCCTCAACCCGGGTCGGACCCGGGTCGAACCCGGATTGATCGATATTTCAATTTCTGTTCGCACTAGCTCTATGTATGTGTTGAAGTTGTATCCGCATTGGCAAATGGGTTTATTGATATTATTAAGTTATATGATATATTGGCATAAATATCCTTATTGTGGATCATTGAAATCAAACTAGTTTACACGGTCTCATCCGTCCTGATTTCCATCATGGCTTCCGTTTCAATTTGACTCCATTTATTTGTCATTTTGATAAAGATTTCAACCAGAACCAGAGGCAGAAGAGAACGTGCGAAGTAAAGCTCGAAACTGACGTAAACAACTACCATGCCAAACCACGGTCAGAGGTTAGGTCAGCAGTCAGGTTATCTACTTCCTGCAACCCGGGTCGAACAGCGATTTCTGGTCACACTACAGTCGACCCGGGTTGAACCCGGGTTGAACCCGGGTTCTACCCTTCACTTTCGCAGGTTGTAATTTTCGACCCGGGTCGGTTTTTTGAGCCTATTTTTCTGTTCACACTAGACTTCAACCCGGGTTCGACCCGGGTTCGACCCGGGTTCGACCCGAGTCCGGTTCCGGTCGTGGAGAAAACTAGCTATAGTGTGAACACGCCCTAAGATGCAACTTTCACATTCTAAGGGCATGTTCACACTATAGATAGTTTTCTCCACGACCCGGGTCGGACCCGGGTCGAACCCGGGTTGAAGTCTGGTGTGAACAGAAAAATAGGCTCAAAAAACCGACCCGGGTCGACAATTACAACCCCGCGAAAGTGAAGGGTAGAACCCGGGTTCAAACCGCATCGACTGTAGTGTGAACAGAAATCGCTGTTTCGACCCGGGTTGCAGGAAGTAGATAACCTGACTGCTGACCTAACCTCTGACCGTGGTTTGGCATGGTAGGTGTTCGAGCTTTGCTTCGCACGTTCTCTTCTGCCTCTGGTTCTGGTTGAATACAGGGGCGTAACAGAGGTTGGTTGTCAGGGTGGGCACAGCCAAAAAATTCCTGGTTAGAATAATTCCGTCCCGGAATTTTTCGTAAAAGGTTGCCCCAATTTTTTTCCCAGTCAGTCACCTCGTGAATTTCACGTAAGTGTGGGGGGGGGGGGGGGTGGGGGGTGGGGGGTGGGGGGGGGGGGGTAGGGTAAAAAACAATCGCGGTCAAAAAAATTCGCACGGTCAAAAAAATTCGCAAGGTCACAAAATTTCGCACGGTCACAAAATTTCACAGTAAAAAAACCAATACAATCAACAATTTGTTGAGTGTTGTGCTTTTTGTACTGCGACATTTTCTTTCTTTCTGGGGACTTTCATACGTGTTCTACTTTTACTAATATCGTTCTATCATGTCATGCATGTGTAGGCCTAATTGGATGTACATGTAGTATATTGTACTTATCGTTCTATCATAGGCCTAGGCTAATTGGATGTACATGTAGTATGTTGTACACATTTGTATAGTATTCAAGTAGCGGAGGAACACCTTAAATTGTGATTAATTAAATAGTTCATTGAATTCCAAGTAAATTGAAGTTTCTGTTTTGAATTTAAGTTGCGGTTTCGGCAGAACAACTCGCTAATTCCCATGCCACTATATAACCTTACTGACCAAGCCAGTAAGGAAGTCATTAAAAGCACTGTCAATATTTACATTGACAACCATGTACGATCTACGCAATCTATACTATCTTTATGTATATGTTTAGCCTGCTCGGTCAAGTATATAATAATACAGTTTTCTGTGTTTTTCTGTGACAATATAGGGGCCTACCATTAACGGCCAATTAACGGCATATGTTTAAAGAGGTACCTCTCTAACTAGAAAATCTTTATGTTTATTTTTCCAATTGTATGCAACAATTGGTTGATGAAATTACTATAATAACTATGCCATTTTGTCTCGTTATCATTGTTTTATATATAAGGTCATTATACCTGATGAGTGCAGCCAATGCTGGCTGTATGAAACAGTGCTGTAGTATAATCATGGAATTGTAATCAAGTTGATTTTATATAATATATATTGCTCTACTTATTTTAGTATTGAGCACTCTGTTCCAAATGTTCTGGATTTACGTTATTGTATATATATATATATATATATATATATATATATATATAGAGAGAGAGAGAGAGAGATGTAGATTAATACTGTCCGATATCAAAGTGCTCGATTCATATGAAGAGCATAAATATAATTAATAATGTACAGCAAATTAAAATCCTAACATCGTTGTTGTTACTGGCAGTTTCATGTGACCCTATCGGGGCACAATCTTCAGACAAACTGATGCTGTATGTATAGTACTATAGACATCCCATTGTATCATATATACACTTGACCTAAAAATTGACCCTAATGCACAGATCAGGGAGCATTTGGAGTTAATAATAACTTGGGCCAGACAAGAAAAAAGTTACGTTACATCAAAGGCAATGAGTTTGTATTTGTGCTTGTGTCTACATTTTGATATGAGTTCAGATCGTTTGTTGAGGGTGGAGTCTCTTGGTGCAGTCAGGATATGATATTTCTCCGCAAGGCACAGATTGCAGCGCTTGTTGGCTGGGTTGTAGGGCGCTGCCTTCTGAATGATGGACCATTTGATGTTGTACGGTGTGCCTTTATCCTTTAAGTTCCAAACGTATTTCGACAGTTCAGTTGAAAGGGATAATGATTTATTCTTGAAAGATTGTGTATGGTTTCTTAGTCTTTCTTTAAATGTAGTGCTGGCTAGGCCGATGTATTGCTTTGTTGGGGAGGAATCAGCTGTAATAGATGCTTTATAAACGATGTTTTTGGATAGGCAGTAACCGTCTAGTGGGCAATTAGGCTTTGATTTACTTGGGCAACTACATGTACGGTCGTTTGTAGCGGGGGCCTTCGTCAACACACGCTTGTTGTGGATGCTTATTATGGATTTCATATTCTCCATACACGAATAGCTTAATTTAACAGTGTTTTTGTTAAATATCGTATGCAGCGGAGATCCCTTTGGGAAGTGGCGGTTAAGGAGTTTGAAAAATTCCTTTCCGATATTGGTTTTTATGGTTTTTGAGTATGGAGGATTAAACCAGATGACATTGCGCTTACGTTGTTTCCTTTGTTGGTTATTTGGTTGAGGTTTGTCATTAAAGACAAAATCATGAGTCGAGTATCCGGATTTCGACAATGCTTCTTTGTAGAGTGGGATGGCATCATTGAAGGATTGATCAGAGTCTGATAGATTGGATATGCGCTTGTTTATAGAGTTGGGTATTTCCTTGAATATAATTGGGGGATGGTTGGACTTGACATTGACGTAAACTGGTTCATCATCTGGCTTTCTGAATGGTTTGAAGGAGTTTTGCTGCAGATTGAGGGTGACATCCAAAAAATCAACTTTGTTCAGGTTGGCATCTGCGGTTATTTTCAAGTCGAAGGCTGTAGTGAATTTTGAGCATAGGCGTTTTTTAATGCGCTCATTTACTGCAGGGGTGGAATTGCGAATGATGGCAAGGCCATCATCTCTGTACAGGCCTACGTATGTATTGTCCATGTCAAACACAACCGATATATGATTCAGGATATAAAGACCTACGAGCTCACACACTTCCGCTCCATCATAACTGCCCATTGGCACGTCAAAAGGGTTGTTGCCGGTTGTTTTCCTTTTAATCCAAGTTTTTTCATTCGTAAAGAGAAAAGATTTGCGGGAATGGAGGATAATGTTTTCATCAGATTCCATTATTGTAGTATATAGTCTAGCAAAATTAATCGCTTTAGTGAGAAGATCGGTGCTAATAGACGGATAGTAATTTACTATATCGAAGACCATAAAGCTGCAATTTGGTTTGTCATCGATTGATTTGAACCAGTTTATAGTGTCAGTGGTGGATTTCCATTGGTTTACACATGTTGCATGTTTCACTTTCGTGATGATATCATCCAGAATGGACTTACTGATTAACCCTATTTCTGTTTTAGCAGGGTTGATGAGTCTACAGGTGGGTTTATTGTCAAAGTTTGATTTGTGGTCTTTAAGAGTTATAAAGGCGTTATTTTTGGCTATGGATTCTATTCGGTCATCAAGTTCTAAGTTGCTGGCTATGTTTCTGGCTTCTACATTAGCATTGTTGTATGATGTTTTAGGTGCCTTTTTATATCCTTTTGTGACGGAGGTGTTGAGTAGTTCCTCGTGATGTTCTTTACTAACCTTGTAGTAGTTACGTGTTTTGTCAGCAGCAATGTACACTTCATCCGATTTCTTCATGTCTTTGATATCTTCGTTAAGTTTACTTTGAAAAGCACACTTGATTGGTTTGGTTTCGATGTTCGAAATCAGATCGTAAAGTCCATTTTCAAATTGTCTTAATTCCGGAATCGATGGTGTGGGTTTGTTGCTCTTAAATCCGTATGTTTCTTTCTTGTTGGTTTCTGTCTTTTTAGTTTCTTCCTTTTTTAAGAAGAAGAAGGTTTTCCACCGCATCCTGTGGATCAGGCTTTGATATCGGACAGTATTAATCTACATCTCTCTATATTTCGCTCCCTATTTTGGTAGAGCACTTTATCTGTCACCGATGGCAACAATGCAGCAAGTAAAATTTGACTACAGTACTAAGGACATACCCATTCCATCACACTCGAACTATATGCGGAGGCTAATTGAAAAAACTGAAAGCCTGATCCACAGGATGCGGTGGAAAACCTTCTTCTTCTTAAAAAAGGAAGAAACTAAAAAGACAGAAACCAACAAGAAAGAAACATACGGATTTAAGAGCAACAAACCCACACCATCGATTCCGGAATTAAGACAATTTGAAAATGGACTTTACGATCTGATTTCGAACATCGAAACCAAACCAATCAAGTGTGCTTTTCAAAGTAAACTTAACGAAGATATCAAAGACATGAAGAAATCGGA
Organism: Ophiura sarsii; assembly: GCA_035610835.1. NCBI lineage: Eukaryota > Metazoa > Echinodermata > Ophiuroidea > Amphilepidida > Ophiuridae > Ophiura > Ophiura sarsii. The sequence continues at coordinate 3,634,673 of CM069443.1, forward strand.
TGAAGTGTACATTGCTGCTGACAAAACACGTAACTACTACAAGGTTAGTAAAGAACATCACGAGGAACTACTCAACACCTCCGTCACAAAAGGATATAAAAAGGCACCTAAAACATCATACAACAATGCTAATGTAGAAGCCAGAAACATAGCCAGCAACTTAGAACTTGATGACCGAATAGAATCCATAGCCAAAAATAACGCCTTTATAACTCTTAAAGACCACAAATCAAACTTTGACAATAAACCCACCTGTAGACTCATCAACCCTGCTAAAACAGAAATAGGGTTAATCAGTAAGTCCATTCTGGATGATATCATCACGAAAGTGAAACATGCAACATGTGTAAACCAATGGAAATCCACCACTGACACTATAAACTGGTTCAAATCAATCGATGACAAACCAAATTGCAGCTTTATGGTCTTCGATATAGTAAATTACTATCCGTCTATTAGCACCGATCTTCTCACTAAAGCGATTAATTTTGCTAGACTATATACTACAATAACGGAATCTGATGAAAACATTATCCTCCATTCCCGCAAATCTTTTCTCTTTACGAATGAAAAAACTTGGATTAAAAGGAAAACAACCGGCAACAACCCTTTTGACGTGCCAATGGGCAGTTATGATGGAGCGGAAGTGTGTGAGCTCGTAGGTCTTTATATCCTGAATCATATATCGGATGTGTTTGACATGGACAATACATACGTAGGCCTGTACAGAGATGATGGCCTTGCCATCATTCGCAATTCCACCCCTGCAGTAAATGAGCGCATTAAAAAACGCCTATGCTCAAAATTCACTACAGCCTTCGACTTGAAAATAACCGCAGATGCCAACCTGAACAAAGTTGATTTTTTGGATGTCACCCTCAATCTGCAGCAAAACTCCTTCAAACCATTCAGAAAGCCAGATGATGAACCAGTTTACGTCAATGTCAAGTCCAACCATCCCCCAATTATATTCAAGGAAATACCCAACTCTATAAACAAGCGCATATCCAATCTATCAGACTCTGATCAATCCTTCAATGATGCCATCCCACTCTACAAAGAAGCATTGTCGAAATCCGGATACTCGACTCATGATTTTGTCTTTAATGACAAACCTCAACCAAATAACCAACAAAGGAAACAACGTAAGCGCAATGTCATCTGGTTTAATCCTCCATACTCAAAAACCATAAAAACCAATATCGGAAAGGAATTTTTCAAACTCCTTAACCGCCACTTCCCAAAGGGATCTCCGCTGCATACGATATTTAACAAAAACACTGTTAAATTAAGCTATTCGTGTATGGAGAATATGAAATCCATAATAAGCATCCACAACAAGCGTGTGTTGACGAAGGCCCCCGCTACAAACGACCGTACATGTAGTTGCCCAAGTAAATCAAAGCCTAATTGCCCACTAGACGGTTACTGCCTATCCAAAAACATCGTTTATAAAGCATCTATTACAGCTGATTCCTCCCCAACAAAGCAATACATCGGCCTAGCCAGCACTACATTTAAAGAAAGACTAAGAAACCATACACAATCTTTCAAGAATAAATCATTATCCCTTTCAACTGAACTGTCGAAATACGTTTGGAACTTAAAGGATAAAGGCACACCGTACAACATCAAATGGTCCATCATTCAGAAGGCAGCGCCCTACAACCCAGCCAACAAGCGCTGCAATCTGTGCCTTGCGGAGAAATATCATATCCTGACTGCACCAAGAGACTCCACCCTCAACAAACGATCTGAACTCATATCAAAATGTAGACACAAGCACAAATACAAACTCATTGCCTTTGATGTAACGTAACTTTTTTCTTGTCTGGCCCAAGTTATTATTAACTCCAAATGCTCCCTGATCTGTGCATTAGGGTCAATTTTTAGGTCAAGTGTATATATGATACAATGGGATGTCTATAGTACTATACATACAGCATCAGTTTGTCTGAAGATTGTGCCCCGATAGGGTCACATGAAACTGCCAGTAACAACAACGATGTTAGGATTTTAATTTGCTGTACATTATTAATTATATATATATATATATATATATATATATATATATAATAGTTATATAGTGCGTTGACATTCTTATTTTGACTTTAATTGAAAAATCTGTCATAATATATAAATATTAAAGGGGTATGCAGGGACGTTTGGGACAGTGGAAAAGTTTTAAATTTGCTTCAAAACTAAAGGTAGATATGACACATGTTTAAAAGTCAATGAAATCATTAGGTCCTACTATAATATGACAACAATCTATAATATCCATTGATAAATGCACATTTTAAGAGCTTAAAGTGTTTTTATAATACACGTACATCACCTTATTTTGCAGACGACGGTGGCTACGAACGGCCGTTAATTTTGAATTTCCGTTGGTTTCAATGTAACAATGGATTTTGATTATATGACCCCATAAAATTCATCATAGGTTAGAAGAAAAATTTTCCAATCCAAAACCGTTCGGGATGGCTAATCATCCCAATTGTAAATGCTATTTTTTGAATTTAAACCGTTGTTAAGCGGTCGTCCCATTCACTTGATCAGGTAACCTCGTTCGCATACCGTATATTTTAACCTGAATACTCGTGAATACGCCTATGTCCAGCGTCGTCTGTTATTTTGACTCGTTTGGCTATATAGCGCCGCCAACGGTTCAAATGATATCACTCCGTACTGAAAATACTGAACTTGGAGTGATTTAGATTATACCCTGAAAATGAATTGCATAGATGGTAGTGACGGTTGGAAATAATTTCCTGTGGACATGAAAGAATCGTTTACTTTCTTGTGGACATAAAAGAATCGTTTACCATCATGTGGACATTAAAGAATCTTTTGCCGGGAATTTTGTTGCACAAAGGGAACAAGACGTTGGGGCTCTCTTTTTGTACAGCGTATCCCAGAAAACATGCAATTTTTTTTTAAAGTAATGCCATGGACTTCGATCATGTTTATACATTTTGGAAACGTTAGAATCCCTACGTTTTACACGTGGTAGAACAATTAATTGGTTTTCAAATTAAATATGATTATAGCGAACAAGGTCAGAAACAAGTTCCACCGATTTGACGATAAATGACTGTGCTGCTGTACCGTCCGTGTCAGAACTGAAACATGCAATCAAATAACTTTCACTTTTATAACATGAATTGCGTGTAATCATGTTGATTCACATTCTGGAAACCTTGCAATCTCTAACATTTATTTTGAAAAATAATTCAGAATGTTTGATCGTTTGGTTACCTGTGATCTCAGCCCGGATCACAGAATGGTAGGTCTATATCAAATCCTTATGATTTAATTATCCTTTTCATCCTTCAGCCTTTTTTGTAATTTTAATCAACTAAATATCTAGTTATTTCCTTTCAGTTTTCCCAAATCAAAAAATAAATAAATGCCGGTTCAAATCAAACTTCATTACTCTACAACTGAATTGTTCATCTCCTTAATATCATCATAAGTGTCTACCATAAATACATTGATGATTGGAAACTCTTGGATAAAACCATCATAAACTATAAAGAAATCTCGGTGCATTCTTCGATTCAAACATGATTATGGCTATCATATCACTAAGGGACGCACCATTAGATTTTCAGGTTGTGGGTAAGAAATTTAAATTTAAAAAAAAAACCTCTATGCAGAACAACAACAAAAAATCCCCCCCCCCCCCCCCCCCCCCCCCTGATGAGTAAAAAAAATTAAAAAAAGATCTACCCCACCCAACTCAATATGAATGAATTTTTTGTATCAAACAAAAGCAATCAAAACGAGCCGCAAAGCAACCAAACTCGCCAAAATATTACACATTGAATTTACTCAACATGCTCAACTATTTTTTCATCATCTACATTGTACACGTACAAATAAATTACTCATCGCCGCCTATACTCATGCAATTTTGATAACGTGAATATTTTTGGAACACACTGTAATCTTCTAAACTTGGCCAAAATGCCCTTTATAAATAAATTAAAATAATAGAATGCATGCAATTTATATTATAGCATTAAACTCGCCTTCCAATCATCAAACACGACGCGCCGGCCTGCATCATTTTAACACGTCCGCAACGTACGCTAATTGTCAATTGTAGGCCTACATGCAATTGAATGATGAAGTCATTTAATCATTACTGTCGTGACTCTGTCAGGAAATAAAATGTCCTCAAATTCGGCGAAAATACAAAATACACACCAAATGTTAGTCCTAAGCTCTTCTATGAATATCTACGGCAGGCCTACTTACTGTACACTACAAGGATGCCAACGCATTAACGCGATTTCAGATTAATTTTGAAATATCGAGTAAGCTCTTCTTTTTATATCCCACACGCCGAAAACGTGCATCCAAAATGGCGCAGGCAAAAACGAAGCGGCCGGCCAGATCCCCTCGGGTGGTGATCGGCCATAATTAATGAGCTCATAATTAATTAGCGTTTAAGGGCACCAGCTAGTATAAAATGCGTACAATTGCAATAAATAATAAATTATCCAACATTAAATTCACGCGTGGGCATGCGTGGTCAACGGATTCACTCGCGTGGTCCAACGGATTCACTCTCGCTCCACAATACTAAGGTTGTGGGTTCGAGCCCCGTTGCTGCCAGCGTGTTGTGTCCTTGGGCAAGGCACTTTACCGCACTTGCCACGCTTCACCCAGGTGTATCATTGGGTACCGGCATTAATTCATGTTGGGAAGTAAAACAGACTCGCTGTGCGGGAGGAGTGGCGAACCCCCACAGCCAATAATTACAAGGGGAGTCTGGCCTAATAACGCTAATGAAAGAGAGATGGGCACTCCGCGCGCGAGCTTAAGAAGCTCGGCGCGAGTCTTTACTTTCTTTACTTATTAAATTCACGCAATCCCGCTACATTATCATGATTATTGACAATGTTTACCCTTTTCAGGAAATGACTATGCAGGCATCTATACGGAAAGCTCTGGCAACACTGAAACTCATAACTGTTCATGATAGAGATGTATTGGCCTCTGAAAAAGGTTTGTAAGATCATTATTGGTTTATTATCAATTCTAAATTAATTCCATTTGCTTGTTTATGGCTTTCGTGTTTATTTCCAAATAGGCGAAGTTAATTGACGCGCTACCAACATAAAAAGTAACTATATTTCGTATAACACCGATAAGCACTACATGCTTATCCTTTACCAAAGACCCTAGTAAAAGGAGGTTCTTTCATGGCTTCACGCAAAGACAACGAAATTGAACCAAAATATACATCGTGCCTTCGAATGTTTGCAAAGACGTTAAGTTTTAAATATGGCAATTTTTAGTGAATCCTAAAGAACAACTTTGGGAAAAAGTGTACTTTAGATCCCAGATTCTGGACCGTACTAGTATCGGCCATACTGGTACAAAGTCAGTGTTCCAGTATCGGTCGATACTGGCACATATAAAACGTGCCAGTATCGGGCGATACTAGAACATAATTATGCACCAGTATCGTTCAATACTGGGACAAATCTCACTGGTATCATGTGTTCCAGTATCGACAGATACTGGAACAGTAAATTCGTACCAGTATCGACCGATACTGGCAACTTTTATGTTCCAGTATTGCACGATACTGGTATACCAGTATCTGGGACCTAAAGTACACTTTTTCCCATCTTTGTACCACTAACTTAAACAACATTTTCTGTTCATATATCATTGTTATGTTTTAGGAACTCAAGAACTTTTCAAAGAAGCCACAACAAATGGTAGAGCTCCTGGTAGCACGTGTAAAATCCAATTTCTTGGTGATGCGCGGGCAGGAAAGACCAGTCTATGTAAGAAACTCCGCGGCGAGCCTTTCAACCCAGATGAAAAACCAACATTTGGAATAAATACCAAAATGTGCCAGGTTAACGAGGTGGATGACATCAACTGGAAAGAAAGAACTGACAGTAATGAGTCTTCTGAATTTATTGACGTCACAACTTGGTATCTTGCAAATCATCTCTCTAAAGATGAGGCAAAGAAGGACGTCAAAAAGCCGGACCAATTTACTGATGTCATCCTCCCCGTTGGCATAATATTTGCCTTAAGTTGTTTTGTATATTTATTTTTGGTCATTCCACAACATATATTCTCGTTGTCCTGGAGCTTTATTGTTCTCGTCAACGGAGCAGCAGCTGTAGGTTTAATAACGGGCAATATAGAGCTCTATAGAGTATTGGCTGGTTGCTCATTACTTCCTTTATTCATTCAATTGTTGGGAAAGTACGGGATGTACGAAGATGTCTTCAGTTCTGTTGCAGACACCCATTTCACGGACATGATACACTCGTCTGTTATGTTTTTCTTTCCTCAATGGCTGATTGTAGGATTTGGATTTGGATTTATATGCAGTTGTGGAATTCGAACTGTAATGATTTACTCCATTTTATGTGCATGGGTACCCAATGAACCCCTCCAAATTAGTCTGTTCCATGAACATTACAACACTAGTTCACCTTACGCGTTGGCGATGTTCTGCACACCAGGTATATTTCTTGGGATATGCATTTATGGTATCTGTCCCAACGTTGTGTGTTCTTTTGCAACCAAACTATCAGGGCTGGATTTTCCTACCCGCCAGAAAGATCACGTTGCTTTCATCATACTTCAAAGTATTACACTATATACTGTGTATGCGTCTAATTGTAGAATGATTGTTTTAACAGGGTTAGGTGTTTCTTATGGCATTTCAGTAGTATATGGTATAACAAGAGGTAGAATTGTATTTGTACAAATTGAAAACTGTCATATTTGCCAAGTTGTTGGTATAGTTGTGGGTTGTGTCTTGGCATACTACTCCAATTTCGATTTTGTACTAACTGATATATCTGTTAGTTCTATTGTAGGCATTGCAAGCCGTGTATGGCTAATATTTCAGGTACAAGCCTTAAAAAGAAGAACCGTTGGCAAAAACCAAGCCCCTGTTAAAATAGTTTCTGACAAACTGTTCCAAGTAGCAGCCAACGGATTAAAGGCTATGAAGCTACAGAAAAAATTGAGCTTATGGGACTTTGCTGGACAAGAACTATATTACAACACACACCATGCATTTATGTCTTCACACGCTGTGTATTTGTTGGTTTTTGATCTCTCGACATTCAACGATCCCGTAAACCATTTCACATCATATCAACGAATTCAATTTTGGTTACAGTCAATTTATTGCCATACGTCAGCACCAATAATACTTGTTGGTACACATTTAGATCAAGTCAACAGTGAAACAATCAAGGAGACGAAGGAATTATTCTCCCAGAAGTTAAGTACGTTTTCATTAATGCATAATTGTACGTTGATTTCCAACGGAGACTCTCCATTTTTTGAAATCGATAACTCACAAAGAAGTGCGTCAGATGATACGATGAAACTTCGTTCCGCTTTGCGTGATGTTTCCCAACATATCGAGCCTATGCAAAAAGAGTATCCCATCAAATGGCGAAGATTTTTAGAATATATTTATGAGATCCGTAGGAAGGTTGAATCAAACCTCCTACCAGAAAATGCACTGGTCACAACTGTTCGTGATTTGCAGCAAAGTTTAGAAGGCTATGATAACCTGCAGGAACTAAGAGATATGCTTATATATTTCAGCGAGGCTGGTGAAATCATTTATGATTCAGTTGATTGTGTTTTACGCCAATTCGTTGTATTTGATCCTCAATTTCTAGTCAATTTCATGCAGTCCATCTCAGCACCAGAATCTATAAATACCAGCGCCCACCTGTCTGCATACTGTACAGTTCTACGACATCAAGGAATCCTTCATTTTGTGCTAGCAAAACAAATTCTAAAAAGTGAAGATGACGGATTTACTGACATGATACTTTCTCTTCTTGAAGCCAATGATCTCGTATGCAAGATCAAATCATGTCATCGTACCGATCAGAGAGATTTATATCTTGTACCCTCCATGCTGCCTATGGGACACTTAGGTTTTAGAGATTTAGAGTGGGATCAGAACTTCTTTATTGACTTTGGAGATTTCAATCCACGAGTCATTTTGTCTCGCATGATGTCACGTTGTGCTTCCTACTCCGAATTGCCATGGAGATCGGGAGATGAACATTTCATCCACAAGAACGGGGGATTATTCTCATTGGGGAGTCAGTTTTGCTTCCAATTACAGATTCTTCACCCTTGTCCATCTCAATATATCATTGAGGTTGCTATTCGCGCTGTTCCTGAAAGTAACCCACTTGATCTTCTACGTCATCTGTGGAATATTCTAGAGACTATCAGGTATCGCGACTTCCCAAAGCTTCGTTACAGTTGTGGAATATTCTGCCCGCATCCAGCACCACATCCGGGATATCCAGACGAGACAATGTTTCATGTGATTCCATTAGCAAGTCATCGACAAACATTCACTGAAGAGGATAAGATCGTCAGATTATGCTTCACACGACTTGTGGAATTTCCTCTGGCAAAGGTAATGCAATAATGCCACGAGCATTTTTTAGCATTGAATTGGTATCTCGTTGAACTGTTTGCAGGAACCATACAGGCTTCAGCTTATACATTTTCTTAATCTGGGTTGTTGCTTCGATTGAACTTATTCATTTCCAGCCTCACTCCAAGGGGAATCCCCATCTCACTCCTGTTGAAAAAAGTACTGGGGTTTTATAAAACTCGGAACATTTCATTAAAATCAAAAAATAAGAAAGTTGTGAGTTTTGACCTTTCCCCATTGACCTCTTCAGTAACCACCCCCTTTGAGTCGGAAGAGAGGTCCAATCAAACTAGTAGCCCCATACCTCTATGTCTAATAAACAAAGATTGAATTGCACGGTAATGGTATCTCAAAATGCTCGTTACCAAAGCGGTTTACATGATTTTAAAAAAAAGTAACCCAAAGCGTGTACATGTGATTGAATTTCACGTACACTATCTTATACGCAGAATCAAGCGCAGAAAACTATAATTTCTGCGTGGCCGAGCGTTATTCATCATTTCAAAATATCAAATAATTGATGAGACTGTTTTCTAAAGCCCATATGATACACATTAAAACAATTGTAATTTAAAATCAAGCATAGCTTCGACCCATTCTATATTACCTTCTTCGTTTAACCTGTTCGCAGAATACTCAGTACAAGACGAAGGGAGCTGGATCGGACATGAATAACAACAACCTCCATACGTCTCCTACAGTATCCACTCCATCACTTTTGCCTCAAGGTATGTAAAGTACTTAACATGCTTAAGAAAGGAGTTTATAAAACACTAGCCATAGCGAAGAAATTAATTCATGAAGTCTAATGTCTTTCCAATTATTCTATATCTTTTATTTTCCATCAGATATGACCAGTTCTTCCGTTTCACAACAACCATGTGATTTGTATGTATCCTGTAGCCCCAGAGACGATGGCTGGGTCAAAGAAAATGTTCTTCGTCTTATCACATCTCCTCCACATAGCCTATCCGCTCATGTAAACAAATATGATACTCCAAGTCACCCAGACCTTATCCTGAACGCTCAGGTACTCAAGGAATCACCTGTTATATTGCTAGTATGTAGTAAACACTACACTTCTGATCTAACGGGTAGGCTGCGGTATGAGAGAGAATTAGCTTACAGATACAAGCTGAAAATTATACCGATCATCGTAAAGAATGCAGTACTTCCAGAGGATTTGTTTGATGTTGATCCGATCCAATTCGGAGTTGATTTGAAGGATTCTGAGTTTCATCATGTTCATGATAAGCTACTTGACATGATATTACGTAAATATCAACCTTAGTCTGTTAGTATGGAAGTTCATCTGTGTTGGTAGAATAACATTAAACTGAAAATTGTTGATCTCCACACAAATTGACGAAGTACCTTAAATGTCCTTAATATGATGGGGGGATCAGAAAAAAAAACAGTAGTCCCCGAAAAGGAGTCAACATACATTTTGTGTTTTAGGAGAGGGTCAAAATTTCTAATACGCACAGTTAAAAACAATTTCATTCAAGTTCCCGTCGAGTGCTTCACTATTGTCCGAGAGTAGAAGGGTGTTAATCAAAAGCATTCGGATAAGAAGTTAGAAAGTACCATCCGATTCCTGATATGATTGGGTGTCTGCATTCCTATGACCTAAAAAAGTTGGCCGTCAAAATCAACATTTTAAGGGTTCTGACGGGAATATTAGTTGTGTTGCTAGTTGAGAGGGGTCTAACTACAAAAGTAAGACCCTTCTCAAATTACCCCAATATTCGGCGCCACAAAATTAGGGTCTTAAAGCAATATTAAATAATCTTTTTCAAATGTTTACACATATTTTGCTCTCTCCCTCTCTCTTATAATGAAGTTTGACTATCAGGAAAGACTTTCCTGGACTTATAAATAAAGCTACTTATTAAATGTATTTTCCATAGAAAGTCTATCACAGAACTTAACTAAATCATAATGGAAATATGCTTCCAATTTAAGGAATCTTTCAACATAATAATTTGTTTCGATTCTCATCATAAAGCATTCACTTGTTGCGATCGTAACCAGAAACACTGTTAACGGCGTTTTATTTACGAACAAAAACTCAACTCAGAAAATAAAATATCCTGGTACCAGGATAACTAACTTATTTCGAAATCTGCACACAGAAAAATGTTTACATAATTATGTTAAATATAGAACTCCATAATTATTATGTAAACCTTTCACACAGTATTTGTGTATAAAATACACAAGTTATGTAAAAATGACTTGTGTATTTTGTACACAACTTAATTGTGTATAAAATAAGTTATTTTTACGTAACTTGTGTATTTTATACACAAATACTGTGTGAAAGGTTTACATAATAATTATGGAGTTCTATATTTAACATAATTATGTAAACATTTTTCTGTGTGTGTTATTAGGAACCGTTTTGCTCTGAACTTATAAGATATTTTAGTTTCATGGTTATGAATGTAACGTAGTTTTACCCCAAAAAATACATTTCTACGAAAATATCACAGATAGCGGTCGTTCCATGAAAAATAGCGCATAAAATGCCTTTAAAAAGTAAAAGTCGCCCTTTGTAGTAGACCTTCATAACTTAAATGGAAATAATGTGTATTTTATTTTGCTGTGGTTTGAAAACTTTCCCCTTAAAGTAGAAGTTGCCCTCTATAGTTCAACAAGGGAAAATTACAGCATGTATACGACGCAGTAAGATTTGTATTACTGAATAAAAGTAATACAGTGTCGCATATGTATTAGATAAAGGACGAGTAGTAGACCATCAGCAATAATAATGGGCGCCCGGCAAGCCTCTTTTGCATATACTGCAGAACCAGAACCAGAACCAGAAATACTTTATTGTATATTTTATACAATATCAGATAGTCACTCATTTGGCCACATTTATTCCAACGTTTTGTTTATCATAGAATAATTTCATCAGGAATCCAAGGAAAATTAATAATAAAGATTCATAGAAAAATTCCAAATTTGAACTTACTGTTCCAGACAGTTTCGACGTCCGTTCGGATGTCTTTATCAATGGTGTATGACCGCTGATCCAGTGTTACCAGAAGATGTTGATTTTCTGGTGACGTCACGTGATGATTTTGATGACGTAATCCGGATCAAAGGGTCGTACAGGTGACTAAGTTGGTAGGCCCCCTCGTCGCCATTCATTAGGTGCTGTTTCATGTCATTATCGATTATAAATTGTTTACCCAACGTTCTTGCAGTATAGAAAAGAATGAGTTATCCGTGCCACAAACTTAATCAAATAATATGAGCTTTAGAACAGGGCCAATAATGATTTAAAGGTATATTATGTAATCTTTCCAGGGAACGCCCTCAACATCGAAAAAAAATTGAAAGCAGATTTTCTTGCAGATTTACATTTCTGATCATAAATCGTACATACATTCCAAGTTACAGTGCGATACGATTCTTAATTACTTCAAAATCATGGTTTTAGAGTGAAAATAAACTCCGACAACTTATTTTATACTCTAGTCTAAATTGTAGAGGGGGGGGAGGTGGAGGTGATGAAGGGGGACTCAAGAGAGGCTCAATGTGATTGGCTAGAACGCTGTACATATATGTACATGTACAGTACAGCTCACAATAGAGTGCACCACGCAACTGCGATGATAGTCCATTGACTTTGAGTTGATAGTCCATTGACAACGCAATGACATAGCATTGACAATGCACTGACAGCGCGATGATAGTTCGTTGACATTATCGTCATAGCACCAATTGTCGTGTAGGGACTCCGTTGATCTTGCGAAATCAGCGCGCTGATTTCGCACTGTCAATGCACTGACAACGGGATGTAATTGGATTGATATTCCGATGAAAGTATGTTGACCTCCGTTGATATCGGTTACTCTAATGCGATCTGTACTGTAGGCATATGAATTTGTAGGCACTGTGAACGAGCCCATTTTTATGAGATTTTGTGTCGGCGCACATGAACAGCCTAGGCCCAAGTCTTTGTTTTGCTCATTGTCAAGACACGCAAAAAAATTGTGTCGGAATAGTATAGGCTAGGCCTAACGGGCAATGTGTGGGACCTTTAATTATAGTAACTAGGCCTATTTCATTGTCGTTGTCAATGAAAACCCAAGTCAACAATGTCGCCAATGGCCAATCATGTTGGCACATAGGTTACGAAATATTAAATGATAATTCGCCTATAATTATTTAAGTTGGTTTAGGCCAATTGCTCTCATTGTACTGATTGTAGACTCTGCAAGCCCACTATCAATCTAATCGCAAAAGTAAGTCCAACTCCGACGTTTAGGTGTCAATGTAAAGTAAGAACTTATAAGTAGACTCTGTCCTAACTTCGACTTGAACAATGCAAGTTATCATTATAATTAAGACAATGAGCACAACTGTCGTTATTTGCGTGAGACCAGGATTTGTGTGTGCATCAGGGGCACAATCGATATCTCACGTAATGGTATAGGTCTATGTCGATGTCGGACATACAGGCTGTAGGCCTATCATGCCTATACTGACCATTTGACCATGTTTTGTTAGCATTATTCAACAAAAACAAGATGGCTTCAGGAAAGTGTTCCATGACCATTTTAGTTTAAAAACTGAAAATCTTTGTGCGCTTCACGCGCATTCTTTCTACAGATTCCAACATTATAATGGATCTCGAACCAAACCAAATAATATGGGGACGTTAAAAACGTCATACTTGACCCTTTAAGTGTTAGAAATGCCAAATGTTGCGCGCTTCGCGCGTTTTAGTTCAATGTTTCATTATTCAAGCTTCAGGAAAGTTTTCCATGACCATTTTAGCTTAAAAACTGGAAATCTGTTTGCGCTTTGTGCGCATTCTTTCTACAGGTATCAACATTATAATGGTCTCGAACCAAACCAATATGGGCGACGTTAAAAACGTTATACACTCTTAGAAAAAATGGTTCGTTTAAGAACCCTTTTTTGTCCCGCGGGGAGCACCTTTTGGCCTAAAAGGTTCTAAAAAGAACCTTAGAATGGTTCTTTGAAGAACTTTCAAATTTTAAATAAGACCTAAAGGTATATTTACTTTTTTGTTTTTATGTAATATGCAAATTCAAGAGAAATGTAAACAAATTTAATCCTTTTCAACTGTTAAAAATCATTTCTTCTTGGCTAAAAACATTTTTTACCGTTTTACCAAGAACCATTGAGGGTTCTCCATAATTTTTTCCCAAAAGGTTCTTGAAGCTTGAGGAACCATTTTCTTGGCTAAAGAACCCTTTTAGAACCTTTTTTGCGCATATTAGTTTCAATGTTTCATTATCTAAGCTTAATTTATAGTATGTGAAGGCTTCCAACCAGTTTTCAATGACCATTTTAGTTCTAAAACTGAAAAATTTTGCGCGCATATTTTCTACAGGTTTTAACATTATAATAACCCTTAAACCATATGATTTGGATCAGGACTTGATATGTGTAACTATGCATATGCAATATCAAACCGTCAAAAACGTCATAGGCCTACTTGACTATTTAAGTGTTAGAAATGCCAATTTTTGCGCGCTTAAAGAAAGCTTCAGGACAGTTTTCCATGACCATTTTAGTTTAAAAACTGAAAAATTTGCGCGCTCAGCGCGCATATTTTCTGCAGGTTTTTGCGCGCTTGTATTAGTTTCAACGTTTAAATATTTACAAGATAACAAGATGGCTTGAGGATGTGTGCCCCCTATCAAAACAGTCCTGGATACGCCCCGTTGGCTCCCCCAGAACTATTCAATCAGCGCTACGCGCTGCTTTATTTAACATTTCAATTACCATTATCAAATTTGTGTCCCCCCCACATCCCTTAGAAATTTGAAATTTGGGACATAATAGCAACCGCCCTCTGTTGATTTTTTTTATCACAAACAAGTTTAGCTGTGTTGAGCCTGGTGGCGCTATTCATGGATAACAATTATACGACCACAGGCCTACATGTTATAAACATAGGTCGCTACAGGTGTTGAAACAATGAAAGGTGACATTAAATTAGAGAATTCACCAATGATAGATCTTAGATCATTGACGCATTGGATGAAGAAAATACTGAACTTCAACGCAAAAACATTTTCGTGGAGAATTGCTCATCAGAAGAAATACAGCAGCTGCTTAAACTTTCCTAATTTGTCTTCATCAGATTTAATTTTCATGTAGTACCTTGCGTTGAGCTTCGTCGATTTCTCAGCAATTTTGTATATAGATCGTTAAAATCGGCTAACTAAATCGTCTATTATAGTGACACCAGTAATCGATTTTGAGAATGTAATACCTATAGATTATAATCTTGCGCTACTCTGGCAGTTCGCTCCGTAGCTCAATCGATAAGAGCGCTATCTATGAATGCAAAGATTGCTGTGCTGCTGCTGGTTCGAATCCGCTTAGAATCACTTTTTTTTAAAAGTAAAGCAACACGCAAGTCAAACGAGGGCGTCTTGAAAATAATTCCTCTCTAAGGGATGTGCCCCCCCCCCCCCCCCCCCCCCCCCCATGTTTGAAAACTGATTGACGGTTCTGACCATACAGTCCATACTAAAATATGCGTGTATGAATTCCTGCGAGCAAAGCGAGCCAAAAAAGAATTTGTCGGCACAAATGGTTCTGTCGGCAATTGATGACCTTTACACCCCCCCCCCCCCAATGAAAAGGGTCTTGGCTAGAGGTCCCCTCTTTCCGATGATACGTACCAAACAAGTATCATAATCCCGCCGTATTCGCTGTACAGTAAAATATAGGCCAAATTGAAATTTTTGTTCCCAAAGAGTTTCAAATATCGGAATTTCACCCGGTTTTAGTGCTTATAAGTGAGGCAAATGGTGTTCCTAACATAAACTATAATGTTTATGACCATACATTGAAGATATTTTTCGAATTGGCGATTTAAAAAAAAATTGTAAAGTGGCAACCTCACCGCCCCCCCCCCCCCCCCCCCCCCCCCCCCCCCCCCCCCCCCCCCCCAAGTCAAGTCAAGTAGGGTAGGTGTTGGTAATACGGGACCGTAGGTAATACGGGACCGCATCACTGAAATCTCATCTACAGCCGTCTGGCATTACTATTACTAGCACTTTAAATAGAGCCCTCTATAGATAGATCAAACCCTTAGTGAATTGCATGACTATTATCAAAGCTACCGGAAGAATTACCAGCCAGAAAATTACCACAACCTGTCAATTTAAGGAAAAATGCACCCATATTTTTGGTCTAATATAAAAATAGTGTTTTCATAGAATATGATGGTAAAGAAAAGGAAAGGGGGCGTGACCTGAATTTTTGCATTATTAAGCATGTTTCAGGTGTTGGTCCAACATGTATTGTGTGTGTGCTTCGCTAGTACAGTGTACATTGGTGTTATAATGCATTGAATGGGAGCCGTGGGTTCACAATTGGTGAAGGTAATATGGGACAGCCAGCATGACGGTATGCAAATGTCTTAAAGGTCTCGTATTACCCACACCTACAGTACTTTTTCTTCTTCTTTTTGTAGCAATGTACCTTTTTTGTACCAATGTACTTCATGCATTATTATCTCTTAAATGGATTAGTGGACCATTATTTTTGGTTTTTTAACAGTTACTCTTTAAATAAAAAATGTCAAATAACTTTTCATACCAAAACAATGTCCTCAAAACAATGTCCCGTATTACCTTCACGGACGTGTAGGTAAGATGGGACATTTATGATGACGTCAGTATTTGATAATAACAGCCAAACCAAAAATAGAATGACTCTGTTTTGTTATTACAATAAAGGTTTATAAAATGTAGATTACAAATAACAAACTTTGCTTAAATTTGAGTCAGTTATTTTGTATTTTAATTATGCAAATGTCAAAAAGGTCCCGTATTACCCACACCTACCTAAGTCAAGTACATTCTGGGCTGAGATATGGTCAAAATAAGCCTGAAATGGCGGCCAGTTACCAAGATGGCTGATGAAAAAATGACAAACACATTTTTTTATGAATAAACATGGTTTGCAAGAATTGAAAAATGTCCACTCAAGTACATAGGGCATGTAGGCCTACTATTATTAAAGATTAAAAATACACATACAATTATACCATGCATGATATGGGTGAAGTTATAAAATTAGAAACAGCAAGTGATAATTTATACTACGCGAAAATAAAATAAAATCTTGTCATTCTAGCCCCTTCTAGCCGTGCTCGCTCACATGTGTTTCGGCTGAATCAAGTCTGGATAAATTATATCCGCGCTTCCGGTACCACCTGGCTACACAAGCCTATGATGGTCACATGATATGTCACATGATTGGTTTATCAAACAAACATTGCAGTCTTTCTGCATTTTTTGATCTTTTAAAAACTTAGTCTTTTCCATTTTCCCTGTTACCTAAGCAATTGGAAACATGTATAGTACCTACTCAACTTGGGCGGGTTTATTGGTGGTTATTTGGTTGGGTACAAGTATGATAGCGGTAAGCGTTTGTGATTTTGTTGTTATTTTTAATTTTTCGGGTAGCTATTTTTGTCGCGACTCGTCGCTGACTTATCAGACTGAGTGATAAGTCCATGCTCATACTACTAGACTACTACTATATTTAATATTTTATTTAGAGTTTAGTGTATAATTATTAATACTACCGTATTAGGCTATATCTTGCCTCACGTCCCGTACGGAATAAACCGTGTATCCTACAACATATTTTAATTGGTTTGAACATGCGCACTTGAGTTACGGGACGTCTAGCAAGACATTGCCCTGTAGGCTGTATTATCCATATTAAGCGCCCAGGGCTCTTAGCAAAGTCATTTAGGATGGGCGCATATTAAGTTACTTTTTTTAAAGTCGTTTATCGTGGAAACTGTCATATTGTTTCCGAATTTTGATGCACATTTTTGGTGGAAAATGTGCACAGCCCGCTGATACATGGATCGCCAACATGTTGTTGATGCCGGGACTTTCGGACACTACTTTCATGCTTTATTTTGAGCTGCAGTGTCTAAAAAAAAGATGGGCGCTTATTAGGTGTTACTTTTTGGCAGTCATTGGGAAAAAGAGGGGTGGGCGCTTATAAGGGCATGGGCGCTTATAAATAGGGATAATACGGTAACTGTAATACATGTAGGCCTGTAATGCAGTGTCAGTAATCAATTTACACATGTATGTCCATCCCCGGGGGTTTGTTTGTTTGTTTGTTTGTTTGTTTGTTTGTTTGTTTGTTTGTTTGTTTGTTTGTTATTTATTAGGCAAAACGACAATACAAAATACAACATACAAAAAATGCATGACACAAAAGATATATTATATACATACAATGAATTTAAA
This sequence comes from Ophiura sarsii, assembly GCA_035610835.1. Classification (NCBI taxonomy): domain Eukaryota; kingdom Metazoa; phylum Echinodermata; class Ophiuroidea; order Amphilepidida; family Ophiuridae; genus Ophiura; species Ophiura sarsii. The sequence continues at coordinate 3,652,424 of CM069443.1, forward strand.
CCACCATCTTTATATTTCTTTATATTCTTGTGCATTTTATGAATCTTATATTGTTTGACAATATCCTCAAATAGGTCTTACAATTTCTCAATTAGTAATTACATACCGAACAACGTCATCAAAATCAATATTTTTAACTTTTCGGAATAAAATTAGTCAAACTTCAGCTTCAGATATCATCATGTTTAGAATACATTATGTATGTAAGCGCATATGCCTTGGTGAAATAGCTGATCAAACTATTTAAATTTCAAAGAAAACTGGCCTGAACTTAATGAAGTGCTAAAATGAACTTACTGAAGTGCTGAAATGATTCAACTTAATGTCCAAGAATATACTGACTTCTCTATGAATCCTTTCATTCACTTTTCAGTAAAACTCAGAAGCTACATTGTAGCCAGCTGTCAAAAAACATAAATAACGTGTTAGGTTCTGTCAACAATCAAGTACAGTAGGCTAGTATTTTAGAAAAGTTTCATGTTCTGTGTACATACTTTTGGAGTTTATTTTCACTCATAAAGTATTTAAGCTACTGATATTTGTGATCGGATAGCAAGACTTTAAGTCCCAGAAACAGATACATGTTAGAAGTTCGTCAATCCATTTAGATTATTGCAAAGGATTTTGCGAGAATCTATGGATTCTCCTCTACAGAATATCTATGAGAATCAATTTGGAATTGGATTCTCGCAACTTTACCAACGAAAGCTGGCCAGTCTTGCCACCTCTGACATGAAACAAGCAATTTGGTTTATTTTTCAATTTTTGTAAAAGAAATCCTTTTAATTTGAGTTTTCTTGGGTATTTTCTATTACAGCAAATAGATGGTGGCTCATTCAGTATAGATTTTGAGCATGATACATTTGTGAAAGATGGCCAACCATTCCGTTATATCTCAGGTAGCATACATTATACAAGGATACATCAAGACTATTGGCAAGATAGATTGGACAAGATTTATGCTGCTGGTCTCAATGCCATTCAAGTGTAAGTAAATACAAAAAGTTTGCTATATAATATTACTTTGCTAAAGTGAATCCTTGCTAATGCAATTTTATTACTGTACATCGAAAGAAAGCAAGCTTGTTAGGGATACAATCAAATGTATCATCCAAAACAATAGTTAGAGTGAAAGTTCATCTGTGTTGGTAATCAAATAGTTTGAAATTGATCTTTGATTGATTTAAGTTCAAGACTGTCAGTTCGATTCATTAGTCTGCTGATGATAGGTGTAGCAACACCTGAATTTGTCTTTATTTTGATAATACATGTATACACTTTGCTAGATCTTTAATTACTTTCCCCATCATATCCACTAAGAAAACTCTAAACAATGAAAATCCAGAGCTTCTATTTCAAGATAATAATTAACTTACATTATAAAATTGTTTTTTTATATTATGTATTTGTATTTTAACCCATAGTTATGTACCATGGAATATACATGAACCAACCCAAGGCAAGTTCAACTTTGATGGTATTGCAAATCTGACACGTTTCCTAGCATTAGCCAACAATACAGGACTCCTAGTCATCCTAAGACCAGGGCCTTACATATGTGGAGAATGGGAAATGGTGAGTAAGTACTTAGCCAACAATATAGGACTCCTAGTCATCTTAAGACCAGAGCCTTAGCCAACAATATAGGACTCCTAGTCATCTTAAGACCAGGGCCTTACATATGTGGAGAATGGGAAATGGTGAGTAAGTACTTAGCCAACAATATAGGACTCATAGTCATCTTAAGACCAGGGCCTTACATATGTGGAGAATGGGAAATGGTGAGTAAGTACTAGCCAACAATATAGGACTCCTAGTCATCTTAAGACCAGGGCCTTACATATGTGGGGAATGGGAAATGGTGAGTAAGTACTAGCCAACAATATAGGACTCCTAGTCATTCTAAGACCAGGGCCGTACATATGTGGAGAATGGGAAATGGTGAGTAAGTACTAGCCAACAATATAGGACTCCTAGTCATCCTAAGACCAGGGCCTTACATATGTGGAGAATGGGAAATGGTGAGTAAGTACTAGCCAACAATATAGGACTCCTAGTCATCCTAAGACCAGGGCCTTACATATGTGGAGAATGGGAAATGGTGAGTAAGTACTAGCCAACAATACAGGACTTCTAGTCATCCTAAGACCAGGGCCTTACATATGTGGAGAATGGGAAATGGTGAGTAAGTACTTAGCCAACAATATAGGACTCCTAGTCATCCTAAGACCAGGGCCTTACATATGTGGAGAATGGGAAATGGTGAGTAAGTACTAGCCAACAATATAGGACTCCTAGTCATCCTAAGACCAGGGCCTTACATATGTGGAGAATGGGAAATGGTGAGTAAGTACTAGCCAACAATATAGGACTCCTATTCATCCTAAGACCAGGGCCTTACATATGTGGAGAATGGGAAATGGTGAGTAAGTACTAGCCAACAATACAGGACTTCTAGTCATCCTAAGACCAGGGCCTTACATATGTGGAGAATGGGAAATGGTGAGTAAGTACTAGCCAACAATATAGGACTCCTAGTCATCCTAAGACCAGGGCCTTACATATGTGGAGAATGGGAAATGGTGAGTCAGTACATCATGCGATCACAATATGTAACCCTAGAATTGAAATGTCTCGATCTTTCATTCTTTTATACTTTCTTTTTGGCATTTGTGTACAACAAGAAACCTTATAGATCTGAAACCTTAGATTAGATGGTACTATAACGTATTACACATGAAAGGAAAGATGCAATGCATCATGCATGTGAATAAGTGTAAGTACTATTGTACAGATATAATATGAAGTTCTATTGAACTGTTTGACCACAGAATACAGCAAGAAGAGTTTGGACCAACAATATGTTGTTAGGCCTATTCCAATTACAAATATGTGACTCTAAATGTATAATTATGAGATTCAAATTTATCTGTAGGTGTATGGTTTCATAATATTATAGTTTGTAGTGTGCGTACATTATAATAATTTACATTGTGTTTTTTTATGATTCACTGTTTAGAACTCCCGTGCTAATGTTCCTTGATTCATACTAACGTTAAATCAACCACATATAACTGTAACCTTTTTTCTTTCAGCAATTCCCATTGAAATATCCTGAAAGACGATGATCAGTAACCCATAGAAGTGGCCATTCTCTCTACAACTTGTTTCTAGAAGAAAAAACCTAGACAATAGAGGGTGTAAATCACTCAATTTAAATGTTACATAGTTTATCAGGCCATCAGGCTAAACACAATTTTATTATTTGATTGATTCCAGGGTGGTCTGCCATCATGGTTACTTCATTTAAACCATTCAATTCAACTCAGAACAGCAGATCCAAGTAAGTATATTGTCACAATTTTGATATCATCATACTTCAGGATGCACAACTAGATTTTCGGTGGGGGGGGGGGGTATGAAAGTTTCGGTGGGGGCAGAATCCCCCCCCCCCCCCCCCCCACACTTTTAATGTATTCCCTTTATATTGAGTTGGGTGGGGCAGAGGTGGGTTTTTTACTCATCAGTGGGTTAAGTTTGTATTTTTCACCTTGATAGTGGGTAAAGGCCCCCCTCCCCTGCGAGAATATGACACGTCCCTTTCTTTTATTTGTAACTAGAACAATTAGGTGTTTCAAAATGTAGTCTGCTTTGAAGATTTTCAGAAGGTAAACTTTCATTTACAACAACTTTATTTTGGAGTCATTAGCTTGCAAATCATATTGAATATTTGATCAAAAACAGTGTAAATATCTCAAATTACATTAAATTATGGCTAGTAACCTAAATATCACAGACAACCTTTTGATTGAATGATTAATCGTTAATTGTTAATCTCCAAAATATTCTTTAAGTTTCTGTGACATCATGATTGAAATAGCTAAGAAACTAATAATGATGATATGGATAATTTTAACTCTTTGGTGATTAATATATATTATAATTTTAGCTTATTTAGGTCCTGTGGATGACTGGATGAATATTCTTTTACCCAAGATAAAACCATTCCTGTATAAGAATGGAGGACCCATTATTACAGTGCAGGTAAATAACTATAGGGTAGTTTACTATACTATAGCTCTACAGACATTGGCTGGTTTACCATTTTATTATAGGTAATACCTTCCAATTGAGGGGATACAGTGATATGGTTCTATGCTTCAATGTGTCTAGTACGAGAATACGGCCCATTATAATTATTAAATATGTTAAAATATTATCATCTAATGGATATTGGTTGTCAGAATAACTTACAAACCAACATCCCAAATTAACATTTAGTAGACATGAATGCTGAAATGTGATTGGTTAATGTCCCAATGAATATTTTCCCGTATTCTGTATCTGATATGAGCCTGTATTAGTCTAGTAATTTTATCACAGCTCTGATTGGTTACATCAAGGTTTGGATTGATCCATTATCATTTTTAGGGGTTAGATGTGGAAAGGGTGGCGGTGTTGGGTTATGGATGTGGGTTGGGGGCTTAGGTGATAGGGGAAGTGGGGTTGGTCTGTCTTTTTGTCGGTTCCCCGTATCATTTCTGTGGTTCCCAGTGTTTTGGGTTCCAAGTTGTTTAAGTTGTGCTCAATGTATGTTGGGGTTCGATGAGCGGTGTGGTGAATGACGGCGAGCAAAAATATTATTTTGGTGGTTCCCAATGTCATTTTGGTGGTTCCAAGTATTAAAGGTTCCAAGTTATCTAAGTGCTAGATATATTGGGGTGAGGAGGCAGTGTGGTGAATTAGGTTAGGGGTGAATTGACAACAATGTTTTTAGTTGTTCCAAGTGATTAGGGTTTCGAGATGTTTAAGTTTAATTATTCCTCATTTACTTTTTAAAATGCATTCATGTCTGCTAAATGATAAATTCGTTACCCCCTGTTTGTTCTCATGCAATACGGAAAATATCTATGGTTTGTTTTCCAATATCACATTCGGCTATCGCCTCATGTGATATTGGAACAAACAAACCATAGATATTTTGCCGTATTGCATGAGAACAAACAGAGGATAACTAATAGTATCTGTATTGTACAATGGTAAAACTATAATAGCTATGTGTTAAGTGTTAAGTATAATTGTTTTTAATATAATTCTATATTATGTCAATATTAGTAAAACCATCCTCAATGGGAGTAATATTAACTATAACTTTACACCTCCAAATAGATATTATATCTCTAAATATATAAATATACATTCATACACTCTATGTAGTGTTGAACCAATCAGGAAGCAGGAATTACAAATACGCGGAGTGCATTGAAAGTGTCCACTGCACTCCGCGTGTGCGCTGTTCAAATCACGCAGTGCGCATTTTCGGATTCGTTGTTCAAGATTCGCGGTTTCGCCGATTTACACTGCGGGTGTTAGCAAACTTGTTAAAGTGTTTTTAGTCGTTTTACATAGATCACAATTATGCTTAAATTGTGAATTTTTATTTGTATAGTGTCGTGTATGAATTAGGTCAATGCATGCGTATGTTTTGTTTCTCGAAAAATTAGAAAAATCAATGCACTTGCGCAAATGTTGATATGCTCACAATAGCACTCCCCCTTCGGGGTCGTGCCATTATTCACACATCAACATCAGCGCGCGTGCATTGATTTGTCTAATTTCTCTCGAAACAACACATACGCATTTATTGACCTATAAATACTATTTATTGCAAGTCCACCTTCTCGCTGGGCTCTTTCACTATCAGGTACAATGGTTTCACTACATACACTGTACCACACATGGATCATAGCAATACGTGCCATTACAATACAATGTAATGATTTAAATGTTTTTTCATCCTCTTCTGTGGTTTGTTTTCCAGATAGAGAACGAGTATGGCAGTTACCCAGCATGTGATCATGGGTATATGAGGCATTTATATCAGACATTTTACTCTCTTCTTGGTGATAATGTTGTCTTCTTTACAACGGATGGACCAAGCAATAATTTGCTACAATGTGGGTCCCTGCAAAATGTTTATGCTACGGTAGATTTTGGTGCAGGTATTTATGAAATAATTGAAATCTTAATTGAATAATTCAAACTCAGAATTTTATAAATTGTACAATTCCATGTATATTTTTGTAATAATGTCCATGTTTGGCCAAAATAAAAAACAAGTTTTTCTCAGAAGTAAACAATTTCTTGAGTTTAAATACTGTTTTAATATTGGAAAAACATTTGATACAGTCTCAACTTGGCTCACACCATCATTTTCAAAAGTCCCAAGAAAAAAAGTTATGTGATGAAATAGCCTAATTTTAAATGTTATGCCGGGGAGGGGGAGGGGGAGGGGGTCTTATGAGACAAACTGTTTCTCTTTATTTTGCCTTGTCTGTCATTCCAAGTAGTAGGTGGCTGTTACTTTCTTCAGAAAAAAGAATCAAGATTGGTTTGATCATCACAAATTCTTTGATCATTTTCTATGAACATTTTAATGTAGGCATTGCAACTTCTTGCAGTATATTTATAACTTATTCTGCCATACATGAATAAATATGTTGTTTCTTTTCAGGAGGAGACCCATCTGTACCATTTGCTGTGCAGAAGAAATTTGAGCCTCATGGACCAAGTGTGAGTACATTTAATGGGTTAGCTATAGAATATTAATTGCAATCATCCTTATGGCCACAAAAAAGACGCCCTGTTGTACAGGCAAACAAACCCCTCAGGTAGGGTCGGTCGGTCAGTCTGGTTTTGTATTTTCCCAACAGTTTCAGGAAAGTTTAAACAAATTAAAAAGTGCAATAACCGATAGTACGCTGTTGAGAAATTATTTTTCAGGCAATTTTCAAAATATTACACAATTTTTAAACAATTATGAATAAATTCCCAAATAATGAATCAGTCGGCAACGTAGAACAGGGTGTGTTTTTTCGTTGCTTAACTGCTGATTTTATTGCTCTGAAATTAATTTTAAAAGTGTTTACTTAGTTAATAACAGAATATCTTGATGATGTTCACATTAAACATGTATTAGATAATATGCTAATTCCCTTGGGAAATGGAACTCATCTTTTTCATACAACAAACACTCTGTAGGCCTATCTTGCTCTATGCAAAAGTGAAATTCAATAACGTCCTCAATTTAGTTACAGTTTCTATATTTATTGGGTTTGCCTTGTAATTAATCTCGACTCGCTTGTAATTATTCCTTATTATGCAAACACATTTTGTAGTGCTTGTCAGTTGTCACACAATAAATAAATAAACTATTAATTTTAATTGCAATATGCAAGAGGATTTGGATGAAACTGAAGGCATATAGCTATTAAAATCCCTTCTTACCCCACCCATTCATTCATATCAGTTGGTAGAGCGCTGGTCTAGCATTCCAGAGGTCACAAGTTCAAGTCCCTGTGATTGGCCAGTGAAGATTTTTCGCTGACCATCATTTATTATGTAAGGTGGTAAGAAGAATCCATTTACCGCATGATTAACTTTCTTATTTATATTTAGATTATGATTATGGATTAATTTCTGAAACTTCTTGCTTATCTTCTTAGATTTTAAGATGTAAGGGGAATGGATTAAACTGAAGGCCTACAGATAATAAAATTGCTGTTCTTCCCAATCAGACTCATTAGCTTAGTTAGTAGAGCCCAGAATTCCAAAGGTACCAGATACAATTACAGGATGGTCAGTGAAAGTTTTCTGCTGAATGTCATTTAGGATGAAATAATTAATTGACTCCTGTGAATCAGGTAGTTGAGGTATCATTTGCTCTTCTCTAACTAGATTGCATGCATTTAACACTTGTTTCATTCAGGTTAATTCCGAGTTCTACACGGGCTGGTTGGACCATTGGGGACAAACCCATCAAGTTGTCAGTAAAGAGAAAGTGGCCAATAGTCTGGACAAAATATTAACACTTGGAGCATCAGTTAACCTGTAAGTATAGGAGTTAAATTACTCAGACTCAGACTTTCCACAGAGAACTTGTATAGACTGGTGGTTTATATTTGGTATGTGCCTCCCTGATGTGGACTGCCCGGAGGGGGGGGGGGGAGGGGGGGGCACTCAACTTTTTTTTGGTAGGGGTGTGCCATCCAGGGTCTCAAAAGGGGGGCTACAGAACTGAACTGAGTGGATTTTATGACGAAAAATAGGGTCTTAGGAACTGATTTTTTCAAAAAAGTAGGCCTTAAGAACTGGCCTATAGTTCAATTTTGATTAGCAAGAACTCAAATTTTCGGGGTTTTTTTGGTTTTAGAACGCAACATTTTCAAAGAATTTGGGCTTTGGAACGCAAAATGTCGCGATTTTTGAATTTTCAATAAAATTGGGGTCTTAAGAACTGATGCAGGCTCAAAAGGGGGGGGTCATAAGAGCTAGCAGCAGAGGGTGAAAAAGAGGGTCTTCAATGCGGCACATACCTATACCCTTTTCCAATGTCAGTGCCCCCCCCCCCCCCCCCACCCCCCCGATTAGGTCTCTGCAAAGGTACAAAGTAACACTTCCCATTTCAGTTTACCTTTTTTATCATAATTAAAATCAGAATGAACTGCAGGTTACATGACCAAATGAAAAGCAGAGCGGCCATCTCTGCTTTTCATTCATGACTAAAACACAACACCACACATGCTCATAACTACCGGAAATAAACAAAGTTTTCCGAGGGGTACTTCACCAGAATTCAGTGAAGAGTTAAAGACCAATTGGAACCCAATAGTCTTTTATTTGGTTCATGTGTACCTTTATAGTAAATGTGAAATGAGTATAAGGCGCTTCAGCTGTGAGCTTCGTGTTTCAGTCATGAGTGAAATTGAAGCTTGTCGGAACAATGACGTTGTTTATTGAGGCCACAGTGAGACCACTGCGCCGGCAAATGGTTGAATACCCCCCCCCCCCCCCCCAACAAAGCAATAATATATGCACGATGGCGTTGGTAACCTTTTTAAGGGTATAGTAACAGTCGCTCTGACCAAACGACTATAAATGAACCACTTCTCTCTGTGAAAACAATCCACCTTGTGGTGTTCCAAAATCCAAACAATTATTGTCTGAAGCAGTACGGATCAGAAGAGGTTATTCTGAGGAAGTGTGTAGACCACAACACACGAAACTGTCAATCGTGAGTAAAAATTTCTGGTTTTGAAAAATGAAAATCTCAATTATCTATTCCTGCAAACCTGATGAATTTATTCAGAAATTATTGTCTGCTTGGTGTGAACAGGCTTATGAATTAGTTTTGCCATGCCCGTTGGCATAAATCATTTATTTCAGACAATGATGTATAGTAATTATGGATACGGACAAATTTTATTACTTTCTCATTAGCATAAACATCAAATTGACTAACATCTTATACATTCATAAGGTTATTTGCATGAATCTTTTCAATTTATTTTCAAAAATGAATATTTAAGAAACGTCATATGCAGGTTTCATTCACCTTCAATTGCTGCGCATTCCACAGGTACATGTTTGAGGGTGGAACCAACTTTGGTTTCTGGAATGGAGCTAATATGGCTTTCAACCCGCAGCCTACAAGTTACGATTACGACGCACCACTCACAGAAGCAGGGGATCCAACAGATAAATACTATGCATTACGTGAAATAATTGGCAAGGTAATGTCAAGTCAAATGCCTTCAAAAGAAAGTAATCTCTTTTTTATCCCAAGTAATCACAATAAGCCATGTAGTCTCATTCACAAAGGTTGTATTTTTTCTTCCCGTTCACATGAATTAATTTGTTTATTTGTTTGCTTTTGTTTGCTTGCTTAAACATTCAGTGAATCAGTGGGATGGAAAGACACATAGGTCATGTTAAGACGAAGCACAAATACTGAAAATAAAAAATGCTTCACCTTAAGGGAGGTGTCAACCCTTTTTGGCACCAATTTTATAAAGCACTGTAGCTTTTAAACTATTAAGGTGGTGTACATAAAAGTATACATTTTTTCAATGAAATGAAGAAGCAAATCCATTTTTGGTATCAAATTTCACTGCATTTTTTGTGGCACTTTTTGGTCAATATTTTCAAAACTAAAAATATTTAAGCTAAAAAAAAATAATAACCTGATCCTAGATAATTGACTTAAGATGATTTTTTACCCAAAACTGATTTTGTTAGGTTAACCGAAAGATTTTACCGCAAAAAAAAGAGGTGATTTTTGGACAAAAATATAAAAATCAGAATTTTCAGTGAAATTTGATACGAAAAATGGATTCTCCTACTCATTTCATTAAAACAAATTGTATACTTTTATGCACAACACATTAATAGTTTAAAAGTTACAGTACTTGAAAAATGTTATATGAAAAGGGTTGGCTCTGATATTACCCCCGGAGTCATCATTAATCAAACGTTACACGCTGTATGTAGATGATCAGTCCCGATATTCTAACTATTGAATGGAGGTCCCTTGCATTCTTGCCTCCACTTTAGTTAAGAAACAAACAAAAGACCATCATTGATAGATGTAAACACTTTTTTGAATACTATTGTTTTTCCTTTCACAGTACACTACACTACCACCTAATCCAGTACCTCCAGCGACCCCTAAGAATGCCTATGGTGTGGTCACCATGCAACCTATGATGTCATTCTATGATGCTCTTAATATCTTATCACCATATGAACCAATCAGGGCCACATATCCTATCACTATGGAAGATATGCAACAGGTAGTGTGTAAGATATTACATTGATTTGCATAGGGTCATAGGCGTCAATTTGTCTAGAAGTGTGGAGGGGCCATTTGACCTAAAATTTTATGAAAAGGCTGAAAAATAATGATCTTGCCTGTAAATTGTCAAGTTTAAAATATGTAACAACCATTTTTGTGCGTAGTATAGTTTACTACAAAAAGCACTAATACATTTGACAAGGATCTTAGAAAGAGCCAGCTGTATGTTAAGGTTTCACACCACTAAATAACTTCTGGCCCTACCCCCTTTGAGGCAATAGTCCAAAACCGGCCCGTTTCTATGCCGAAACGGGAGACCTATTGTAAATTACAGTAAAAAATTAGGGTATTTACTACATGTTATGGCGAAATTAATATAGTGTGAATTTTGACAGACACATCAGCGTTCTTAAGGTCCAAAAAAATTGATGCAATGATGATTTTTTAATATTTTAACAGAAACATTTGTGTTCAGGTCATTTCCGAAATCAACAATTGCGTGTGACCAGGAAAACTCAATTCATACTTTTTGAAAAGGCTCTAGCTCAAAAATATGCCGGTTACCCCCCATATATGAGTTGTTGAATTAGTAGTCATGGCTTTCATCTTCAAGTTGAATACAAATTTCAAGATACCAGTTTCTTATAACGTCGAGAAATATCCATTTTAAAATTGTGCATTTCACGTGTAAGCCTATGGGAGATGTATTTGGTGGTGTGCAACCTTAAGTATTAGAGAGTGAAACATGCTCCAAATTGTGCCTATACATCATCATTGGTCGTCCTTGGACTGAATAGTGGAAGCAGCTGACACATATTGGTACCATGTAGCTTTATTCATCATGAGCTGTGAAATATCACTAAGGAGGTCAAGACCCATGTCCTTTGCAATGGTGTCAGGATAGGTAGTGTTTTTCCTGCCATGGTTAGAATGACCATATTTAGGAGTCCAAAACATCAAGTGGGAGAAAGGCTGGTCCTTATTGCGTAGGGGGGGGGATGTCACCATACACAAATCTGTTTGTTTGGTGGTCTTGCCAGCTGATGTTAAGTACGCCTCAAGTAGCTGTGTGTTGAAATCTGCCTGTGACATGTGACTCATTTCGCTCGATCACGTCACATATTATCTGTTATCCTTTGTCCATAGAGTTTTGGATTTATGCTGTATAGGACCACATTAACAGATGATCAACCTAACCCAGTTAGCTTATCAGTGCCTGGTATAAGAGACAGGGGATATGTTATGATCAATAAGGTAGGTGTAAGTGTAACATTATAGATGACGAGGGTGGAGCCTGCTCCAAGTCACAATCCTAGCTTGCTCCCCCAAATCAGCTCTAGCAAATAGAAAACTGTAACAGAATGTACATCATAAACTTGGCTTTAAAAAAGTATAAGTACACCATAAATGCCATTACAATAATACATTTCAAACAAATGGGCTAGTCTACCAAATTGTGTGCAGTTTAAGTATGATCTAAATTAAAGACTATTTCTCTCCAGAAATGCTATTACAATAATACATTTCAAACAAATGGGCTAGTCTACCAAATTGTGTGCAGTTTAAGAATGATCTAAATTAAAGACTATTTCTCTCTTCAATATTTTGAAATTGATCTAGCAATTGGTTAATAATTCTGAGATAAAACCTGGCCTGTATAATTTGTGACTATAAGTTGACATTGAAATTTGTGAAGAAATATTAATGTAGATGATGTTGTATGTTTTCCTGTAGGAACCTGTTGGAATCGTGGAGAGACTAGGGCCATCAGATCTAAACATCACCTTCCAACAAAATGATACCTTAGACATTCTTGTGGAGAATATGGGCAGAATCAACTATGGAAAAGGCATCAATGATTTTAAGGTATAAAACTAATGAAAGAAATCTCAGTTTTGCTGCAGCAGTTCTGAAACCTTGATGCCTATAACATTTAAGTAGACTGGCTGTGTTCATCCAACTGTTGTCCGAAGCGTTGGTCATTGGTTCTTTCTGGTTTCGTAATGTATATTAAATTATATCACGCACACGTAAGAATCCTTCTTATTTGTTTGAAGTGTTTGGTTTTTTAAATCTTCCTCACAATATACAAATCCTGAATTATAGCTCTTGAAATGTATCAAACTATTAAAGATGGGTGTTCCAATCACTTTAGGGGTTTTTTCCATCAAAATATTTTGATATCAGAAAAAAATGATATGTTTTTCATTATTTCTGTAAAATTGGTGCAAAATATGTTTCATTTGGAAGTATATATAGGCCAAAATGCAGTGAATAACTGCCAAAGGTGGTTACCCGGCCAGTTTATTCATGTCACATTGAGCTTCTAAAATAAGAATCATTGGAGTATTTTAAGGATGACCCCCATGTAGAATAGAAAACATCAGCTTGAAAATCAGGCCAGCGATCGGAACACCTGCCTTTACTAGATGCAAATGACCAAGGCCTAAATTTTGTTTAATTAAAATGTAGTACAGGTGTAAACCTCAAAGGTGCTACATATTTTGAAGTCGTTTTTTTTTCGTGTGTCAAACTGATGACAGTTCCTCATTATAGGTAGCAACCAGTCCCAAAACACAGGTGTGACTTGGAATTATAATACTTCAAGACTACGTTTTGTAGTTATAAAACTACATTTTGTAGTTCCAAACTTTAGGGCGTGTATAAGTATATAATAGTCCATCAATTTTGCTCCTTTTGTAGGGTCTTGTCAGCAATGTAACACTCAATGGAATCATCCTTCAACCATGGGAGATCTACACCTTGGATTTAGATAGACTAATATCACAGAAATCACTATTGACCAATCACAACAAGGGTTCACAAAAACCATTGACCAATCAGAGCAAAGGTGTACAGCAGCAACAGGTGCCTACATTCTATAGTGGAAACCTCCCTGATATGGTAACCCCACAGGACACCTACCTCAAGATAACCACTGATGCTGGATGGTCTAAGGTAATAATGTAAAACAGGTGCCTACATTCTATAGTGGAAACCTCCCTGATATGGTAACCCCACAGGACACCTACCTCAAGATAACAACTGATGCTGGATGGTCTAAGGTAATAATGTAAAACAGGTGCCTACATTCTATAGTGGAAACCTCCCTGATATGGTAACCCCACAGGACACCTACCTCAAGATAACCACTGATGCTGGATGGTCTAAGGTAATAATGTAAAACAGGTGCCTACATTCTATAGTGGAAACCTTCCTGATATGGTATCCCCACAGGACACCTACCTCAAGATAACCACTGATGCTTGATGGTCTAAGGTAATAATATAAAACAGGTGCCTACATTCTATAGTGGAAACCTCCCTGATATGGTATCCCCACAGGACACCTACCTCAAGATAACCACTGATGCTGGATGGTCTAAGGTAATAATGTAAAACAGGTGCCTACATTCAATAGTGGAAACCTCCCTGATATGGTAACCCCACATGACACCTACCTCAAGATAACCACTGATGCTGGATGGTCTAAGGTAATAATGTAAAACAGGTGCCTACATTCTATAGTGGAAACCTCCCTGATATGGTAACCCCACAGGACACCTACCTCAAGATAACCGCTGATGCTGGATGGTCTAAGGTAATAATGTAAAACAGGTGCCTACATTCTATAGTGGAAACCTTCCTGATATGGTATCCCCACAGGACACCTATCTCAAGATAACCACTGATGCTGGATGGTCTAAGGTAATAATGTAAAACAGGTGCCTACATTCTATAGTGGAAACCTTCCTGATATGGTAACCCCACAGGACACCTATCTCAAGATAACAACTGATGCTGGATGGTCTAAGGTAATAATGTAAAACAGGTGCCTACATTCTATAGTGGACACCTCCCTGATATGATAACCCCACAGGACACCTACCTCAAGATAACCACTGATGCTGGATGGTCTAAGGTAATAATGTAAAACAGGTGCCTAAATTCTATAGTGGAAACCTTCCTGATATAACCCCACAGGACACCTACCTCAAGATAACCACTGATGCTGGATGGTCTAAGGTAATAATTGTCTCAAAAACCCATGCGCATTGTTAAATAGGCTTTACCGCGTAGCTCTACTGTAAGCTTGAATCAACATGGAAATGTTAATGCACTTAACTTTTTTGCCAAATATTTCTAAGACAAAGTTTATTCTTCTTTTTTGCCTAATGTAAATCAACTTGAAGTATATATTGAAGGTTTAGTGCAACAAAGGGCTATCTGAATTTTTGGCCAAAATGAGATTTTGGTATCAAAATGATCCGCACAAGATCAGGAACCTAATTTTCCTAATGATTTATAATGCACAACGTTCTATTGTAACAATTATAATGTATTAATTTTTAAAACCAGAAGGTAACAATGATGGGTACAAAGCTTTAATTCACTTTCCTCAAAATAGACTAAATGCAGATTTGTTGCACTAAACCCTCGATATATGTTAATTGTACCATCATTCTGTATTGAGTTTCTGCTGATGAGATGTTCCTTACGAAACAGATCTGTAAAACCATGTAGCAGGATCAAGTCCAAAATTCAAATTGTATTAAGCTTCCTGACTGGTTGAGCACTTTACCTTTTGGATGGTTTCATATCTATTTTGGATTATCATATTATACAGGGTGAGTAAAAAAAAGTGTACTCAACTTTTGGATTTTATATCTTTAAAACTGTGCACAAATTTCACAGATTTTTTACTGAAGCAGTTTTAGCTTTCTAAAGAATTTATGTTGGTGGAAATTGGTTGTGGTAAACATGTTATGCTCATTGAGTAAAAGTAAACATTTTATAAACTGAACAAGATTTGCGATATGTTCTCTTATAACATCTATTGAATTCCACTGTTAAAAACAGTCCACATTCTGAGTCCAACTATCACAAAAGGCACATTTGTGGTGTTGTTGCAAATTCAGGTAATAATGACATTGTTTTGTCATTATTTAGCATTTAATATTTGAAAAAATAACTGAAAATATTTTATTTGTCATTATTAGTTAGCTATTGTGTACCATACACGAATCCGCTTGTTCAATAGTATCCAGCATTATTGAGTAAAATATTCAATATTGTGTTCGGTTTCAAAATGCAGTAGCTTTACCAAAATAGTCATATCAGGTAAACGGTACCATGAAATGTCATGATTCTTTTTGCTGATGATAGTGAAATGCATCTTTTGCTGCATACATTGGTTGCCTTCATATTCTGATAACAAATTGTTTTTTTAATTATTTTATTTTAAGTTTTAGGATTAGGATCACATTTTGCTTATATTCTGTACTTTTTCCTCATGTGCATTTAAGCTCTCCAACTATGCACATCCCACCCTGATTACGCCCCAGCTACAAACAAGCGTTTTGATCGCCATATCAAATCAGAAACATATGAATCCTCTTTCAAATTCTCTGCAGACAGAATAAAATTCCCAAATTAACAGAGTTTATATCAATTTCAACAACTCCCCCATACCTTAAGTACTGTAACAAAGCGTTGTTGATTTGAGATAAACTCACTGTTCATATGCAAATTACTAGGATAGCGAACCTTATTTGGAAACCGCAAAATTGTAAACAAACAAGAATGTCGGGAAAAATGTTCGCAAAATTTGTTCCATTTTTTCGGCGTATAAATGCATTTCGCCATGCAATCCTTAAATTTAGCAAATAACTTTATATACCGAAATGTAGCTATATCCCTGAGGAAAATATTTTTGGCGAGGGCCATATGTAAAGGATCACTTCTAAAGCCACAATTTTAGCCGAACCGTCGCTACCTGAGCACAAGAGAATCGCCTTTTTTTGCATCATCGCGGCGAAATGTGTTCGCTTTGATCTACAGGACCGTACCACTATTGAAACGGAGGGGTGTGTTTTGATTTTATACAAATATTCTATAAACATGTATCAAATGTGTTGTGTAAATTAAACGCATTCTTGATTTAATTTTTCTCTGAATGTTATTAAGGTGGTGTGTGAATAAAATGCTATTTACAAAATATTTTTAATTTCACAATTACTTGCGAAATAATTTGTCTTCTCTCATGTTTACCTTTTGTAACCCAACCGGGGAACGGACGATGTCCAAATAAGGGCCTAATTATAATAAACGTAAACCTTTTTCTCGATTTTTAAAGAGCAGCTATTTTTTTTATGTCAAATTAAGCCTATTAAAACCGGGATTAAAACAAGTTTTGTACTTGTTTTCATTAATTATCCAAAACGATATTCACATTTGAATGATGTAAATATGTTTGGTCGTTGTTGAACGGGGTTCAACAAGGTCTTCGTCGTTGTTTATCTTGAATCGACAACGGTAAGACGGGTTTATTTTGCTCGGGCAGCTAAAGCTGCCCTCGCAAAATAAACCCGTCTTACCGTTGTCGATTCAAGATAAACAACTCCGAAACCTTATTGAACCCCTAAATATATGTAATTACAAACTGTTGTTCTATGTATGATGTAATGCAGGTTGTTATTACTATACATATTGATATGAAGTACCTGATGAATTTGGAAATTTGTTTTGTTCTTCAATATTGGCGAGGAAACATGCATTACATAAACCACTTTGGGAAACAAAGTCTTCATAAAGATACCAATTTAGGAACTAAGTGAGTTAAAGCCAAATGTGAATGTTGCATCGAATGGGATGGTGCCACTAATGCATCAAATAGAATCGTTTGTGATGCAGGTGGTGATGTGAATTATTGACACGGTTGTTTGATCCCACATAATTTGTCCGTTTTATTCTGAGAACACCGTAACTTGCTGGCCCAGTTCTGGTTTTAACTGATTCAAGTACCTGAATATACTGGCCATCTTTTGTAGCAATTTTAGAACATTTGTTGGTGCCATTTCTGAGAAATAGAGCTTTGAATATTATTATTTACTATAATAGCGCCCTCTTCGGCCACATTTCCCATAGAGTTAAATGTAAAATGTGTGTAAAGTAGAAAATGCCGATAATTTAAAAAGGGCTCGAACAATTTTCTTGACATTTTCACCGTATACTCGTATTCATTAGCGCTACCTAAATCAGGTCAAACCATAACTGGGCCACTATGTAATCTTTTTTATTCCATAGTTTTAATTATAAATCGGACAGCCAAACAGCCGTGTTGAACAAATTGGCAAAGATACCAACATACCCTCATAAATGGAAATACACCAGACAGTGGTACACCTGACATACTATTTCAATACATAACAAACATTTTACATTTGTTTTCCTTTATTAAATTTGCAGGGTCAGGCCTACATAAATGGTTTCAACCTGGGGCGCTACTGGCCCACAAAAGGTCCACAGATTACCCTTTACGTGCCTGCTCCAGTACTTAAATCAACCAACAATACCTTAGTGATGTTTGAATTGGAATATACTGGTGGAGATTCCAACCTGTCTACATCATACACAGTAGAATTTATAGATCGGCCTATCATTAATGCTACCATCAAATCTTCAGAGAAAGAGGGGCCAATGTATTTAGAGGACACACCATTGCCATGGTTACCACATGATTACATCATGGTGGATGATAAACAGACTATTGATGTATCAGATCATTCCGATTGTGTGCTAGACTTTATCCTTGCTAACCTATGGGTAATTGCTATCATGTGTACCTCCATGCCATCATTATTGTGGATTGTATTTTGAACAACAACAACAATACATGTTATGAAGTGAAAATATACAGGGCGAGTCAGAGAGATTGGGCACATTTTTCCACAAAAGCGTCACAAAAAATGTAAGCGTGCATATTCAAAACCATTGGTAGCGCTATAAAGACATATCATTTGGCTTTCATTCAAAAAAGGAATTTTTAAAATCGACCATTGCATTATCATGTTATACTAATTTTAGTAAAGCCCCAACTTTTGGAACCCAATCCGCGGGATGGACGAATTATCAAGTCATTCCTTAATGAGGTTCGCATTCTTACTGAAATGCCTCTTTCCACTTTTTTCCACTTTAATCCAGGTTTTATTACTCATAATTCCATAATAGTTCTATTAATTTCTGGTCATTTTAAGATTTTGTACTCAACATTCATGTGCCTTTTCATGTTTTTCTTAAGTTTCATAGGTTGGCATCTATGATCAGCCATCCAACAATAATGTGTGTTATTGCCATTCCATGGATTGGCTTTAAAATACCGGGTTCTACTCAAAGTGTTGTAACATAATGACGCAATGTTTGAATTCAAAATTCTTTTTTTGAATGAAAGCCAAATATGTGGTTTTTGTAGCGCTATCATTGGATTTTAATATGCAGGCCTAACATTTCTGTGGTGCTTTCTCTAACAAAAGTGCCCACTCTTTCTGACTCACCCTGTATGTATGTCTCAAAATATTATGAACAATCAAATGAGTACTATCACACAGGCATTTGGTTTAACATCTAATGATAAATACAAACGTCTGTACCACCATCCGTAACAATTCTGATATGGTGTATTAATCATGAAATATAAGCAAAAGGTTCATTGTGTAGGACTATCGCATTAAAGCCAGTTTCCAATTAGACCTGGTCTGGGCCAAACAGAAGCCTGCCTATCTCAGAAGCCCGCCGTATTGGTATGTGAAATTAGCTAGGGCACGTAGGTCTACTCGCTGAGGCCTAAAAAAAAAAAGGGTTTTTTTGGGTTTTTTTATATTTTACAATTTTATTTTTTAAAAAGGTCTCTGTAAGCTTGGATTAGCAACAACAACAAAAAATCTTTTAGTTTAAATTTGTTTTTAAAAATTGCACAGCACTTTGCCGAAAGTTTCTGAGACCGACCGACCTTTGTTTGGCCTCTAACTTAATTTGTGCACATAGACAGACCATAGTATTCAATTCTGAAAGCTCCTTGCATTGAGATTGGATATTTTGAAGGAAACTTACCTGCGTTGTGTTATGAAAATAAAGAAAATCATTTTGAAGGGAACCTTTTGTTATCAAACCTTTGTTATCATGCCAAGAAATTTACATTTTTTAATATTTTTCTTTCCAGACTTGGTATTTTAAAACAAACTTAAAAGAGGATAATCAGGCTTTTATCTACATTTAATATTCAACTGAAATCAGTGGTGTAGAAGCAGTGTTGTTTTTCTTTTCAGTATGATTGTTGAGATTATTTTGAGACACTTTGTATGCTGTTTGTATGTAGAGTGTGTGCCCTCCGATTTCAATATTTTTGTAATTTTGTAAACAAATTATATTGTATTCTTCCTATTTCAAGAAAGTTTTCTAAATTTACAACACAAACCTTGATGATAATGTATAAAAGAAATCATGAAATAGGTTTACAGTAAAGGACTGCACAAGTTACAGAAAGTTTACACTCATTAGAGAGGTCATAACTTCTAATCTGGTCGTCTTGGGGTCAAATTGATATAGACCACATGCTGTTATAATACCTAAGTCATTGACCAATCAAAAGTGTTGATAAATGAAGAGCTTTGTTGCAAAAGGGCCACTAGAACACTCCAACATGTTACTCATTTTGCATTATTGAATTTGCATTGACAAATCCATGGAATTAATCAAATTATTGTATGGCTGTGTTCATCTGTTTCTATATGATTTGGATTAGTGCATCCATGCACGCCAATTGAGGCATCAACAATAAAAACCTCATTCCACATCCATCCATCAATAATGCAAAATGAGTAACAGGTAGGCCTACACAGATAACAGGTTTCATACTGTTGTTGTTTTCTAAGAACTAGCAAAAATGAGTTAGGCAATTATTGAAGCAGGCTGACGATTTGCTTCCAAGGATGTTGAATTGTCCAAGATTTACATTGTACAACAATTTAAGAAGACTCATGTTATTTCAAAGATCACCTTTTGAAGATTACGCCAACTCTAACATATGTTTGCTGTTATTTGAATGGAATAGACCACCTGCACATCCTCTGCATACAGTATCTCGATCAATACTCGATAGCATTGCGCGATTCACGGTGCGCATGCATTGCAGTGTGTGTAATCTTGAAATTTGTGACATTGTTATTAATCTAGAATAATTTATAACCTTTTAAAGTTAACAGGGCATCAACATGTCGACAAAATTCTTCAAAGATCAATAATCATGTTATTATTAGATTCAAATTGATGACCACTTTAATGAGTGTGGACTTGTTTGCGGTATTAATGATTAATTCATGTGATGTCAACCATGCTTTGGAATGCAGCGACATTTATAACAACCAGCGGACGAGGTCATTTTCATTACACGATTTAGGCAAAAGTGGGCGCTGACCGAAAACTGGCGAGACTTTACCCTACTTGGCCAATTACTTCATGGCTTATCAGGCATTATTTACCACTTAATTACAATCTTTCACACAGGGAGTTTAGATTTCAAATGGAGTCACCCATGCAAGTAACCCCATTTAGAACACATCTGAAATGCCTTGAACAGCACCAAATCCCATCTGTGTTAGTTAGCAATAATTAGCATTGACCAGTACTGTTGATGTGAAATGCTGCCTGTTACACCACCAAAAGCCAAGTAGGCCAAACATGGGATCTCATGGGGTCTAGGCCTGTTAAGGTTAGGATCCTGTATATATTGATTCCAAAATGGTGTCTTTATTCTATAATAAAGAATACTTGTAATCAAAGATAGTCATTTCTTTTTGGTAGCTTCATTAAACAAAAACTCTATGATACATGTATACTTCAAACTATAGATTGAAATCAGCCCCAAAGTACCTCTCAAATCTGTCACAGTAACTAGAGTCAGGATCCAAATTCACCCCTCACTGGTTGGAACTGCATTAATGATAGATATAGTATGCGAACAATATTTAGCTGTTGCTGTAACAAACAATTTAAAAGTGAAACTGACCGCATAAATTGCTGAAATATTTCCTATATATTATATCCTAATCGTCCTACTGATAATGATACCCCATCGATATAGTTTTACAAATTTCAGTACTGTATGTATATTTTGTCAATCAAAATATTTGTTAATGATTTTTCTAAATAAAACTATTGCATCTAAATGCACATTATGTAATTGTACATGAAAGCAAATATTTTGCATCCTTATTGCACAAGAACCCTTAATAAGAATTCTAATATATTTACTAATTTTGTTTAGATGGAAGTCTTACAACCTTCTCATTTCTTTCAAGCCCCCCCCCCCCCCCCCCCTTCCAATCCATTCCAAAACAACAACAAAACATGTTCATCTACAGTATTAGGTACATGTCGATTTAAGCCATTGCAAGAGATTTGGAATTTCAATTTCAATTTTTCCCAATCTTAGTTATTTGAAACCCATCCCAAATTCCCAACACTTACAACTGCATACAACGGAGCTCCAACATGTAGGTCCGTTTCAATTAAAGAAAGAACATTCTGTTTTAATGACAATGACCATTTTGTTCACCCATGCCTTAAAGGTATATAATGCGATCTTTCCAGGGAACGCCTTCAACATCAAAAAAAAAATCAAAGCAGATTTTCTTGCAGATTTACATTTCTGATCATAAATCATACATACATTCCAAGTTACAGGGCGATACGATTCTTAATTACTTCAAAATCATGATTTTAGAGTGAAAATAAACTGTCGGGATAACACGACAATTTATATTTTCACTCTAAAACCATGATTTTGAGGTAATTAGGAATCGTATCGCTCTGTACCTTGTATGTATGATTTATGATCAGAAATGTAAATCGGCAAGAAAATCTACTTTCTAAAAAAAATCATGAATAGAGGGCGCTCTCTGGAAAAGATCACATAATATGCCTTTAAGACTTTCTATGAGGAGTGTCACGGTTAGATACACAATTAAACTTGATTTTATCCAGGCTATATACATTTATTTACTTTGCAACAAAAGCTGGATAATTTAATGGAATAACAGTCTCAAATATTTTCTCTAGAACTCTAAAGTGATTCTCCAGTGATCTCTCTTGTCCATCAAAATGTAAAGTTTCTGTAACATCTGCTCCCATTCTTTTCAAAGTGTCCACAAATAGTCTCTCCTCTTCTCCTATATGTGTTCTGTTAGGATCCCTCATCTGATAAGGAGTCACATGGACATTAATCTTTGTTGATAATTTAGCCAGTTCTTTGAGGACCTCTTCATCCGTGATCCATGTATTAGATTCTTTACTATGTCCACCATCAAGCCAATACCATGCAGAAATGCTCCTCACAAAGTCTCTTAATTTAGGAGTTGACTCGGCGTCAGAAAGTTCATGCAAGAACTGGTTCAATACTACGCAACCTTTACTGAAGCCTACTAGCACTAGTGGTAAATCAAGATTAACATGACTCATATCTGAACCACTGCATTGATCTGGTAGGCTATTTTGTGTTCCGTCAAGCCTGGTCACCTGTTCAAGTTCTTCTCCTTCCAGATGATGGTTAACAAGATCCACTCCAGCCGTCAAGAGTTCCTGGAGGTAATGCAATGCACCATAGTTATCAAAGCTCTCAGGAGCACCAAGGAGGTTACTATGCACAAAGTTGTCATAGCAACTGAAAATATGGTCGTGCATAAATGAAGGTTCTATGATCCATATCCATGACTGCTTGAACTGATCAGCAAGGAATGCAGCTGTGTTCTCATAACACCATTTAGATGACTTCTTGCTGACCGGAGACATCATTTGGTTCTTGTAATTCTGAAAATAATACATGTAATAAGGCATTTTAGTTTTTATAGTATAAGATTCCAAGATTAAGCACATTCTGTACTTGGGGTGGGGGGGGGGGGGGGGGCACTCATGCAGTCATTGCACTCATGTTTGAACTTGGTAGGGATACAGGGCCGCAGAAAGATTAACCCATTAACATAACTGATCTAGAACATACCATTGGTACCGGTATACCTATAAAGCTTGAATTTAAAAAGCTTTTGAAAATGTTGACGAAATATAAAGGAACAATTCTACTAAAATTGACAACCAAAGTTGGTGCGATAAAGGTAAAAATGAAAATATTCATTATAAAAAAATCATGAATAGAGGGCGCTCCCTGGAAAAGATCACATATACATGTATGCCTTTAAAAGCCTATTAATGTATGTAGTACGATGGGGTCCAGGGGGCAAAGCTGTTGCATTTTGGGCCTAACAGTAACAAGTGTCAAAAAAACCTACATAGTACACATGTGTGCGAAAATGTGTTATTTTATGTTTTTCAAAAAAAAAACTCTTTTTAACCCCCCCACCCCCCCTGTGTGTGGTTGGGCGCCGCCACTGGGAATGTGTTTTTCTGAGGTTGCGAGACGAGGAGGTGCGTGTTTGTGGATCCTTTTTCGCTGTCTTGTCTTTTTATTCCTTGTCATGCTTGTGGGACAGTGACTTTTAGTACGACCGACTAGTTATTTGTTTTACTACTTGTACATCTACATCTACATCTGTGCTGGTACTCGTCAACGCCTTTCGGCAACTAAACGAGGGTTGTGTGGTGTTGTGCCTCAATTGGTTTACACATGCGCTGTGTGCTCTCATATTTACAGTATTTACAAATTGTTGCAAGTAACGCATACAAATTGGTGCAATTAAAAAATATATCTGCTCCATGACTCAGCCACGGATGGCTCCCTTGAACCGCTTAATCGTAGGCAGCCCAGTGATGTATTTGGTGTCATGTCGGGGGGGGGGGGGGGGGGGGGGCGGGGGCGGTGTAAAACCACGGGCTTTGCGGGGGTTAATGAAACAACCTGATTTATTTACTTTAAGTTGGCATGCCAAACAATCTAAGGGACCGAGGGTTAATGAAGAAGCCACAGGAAATGGTTTATGGAGGGTTGTGATTATAATCAACCTGGTTTGGGTGTTTGTATGGGGTGGGTGGGGTTCTTCTTCTTTCGTAGTACTGGCCAACGTTCCACTGGAACCAAGCGGTCAGGGTTGTTGTGTATGCAGTTCTACTTGGGTTGGTTGCTTAGTCTTGTTTAGTTGCGAGGTAAACTTTGGTTGCTTTTTTGAATTGTTCACTGTCGTTTAGTGTGACAATAGAGTCCGGGAGACTGTTCCAGTCTCTGATAGTCTTTGGGAGAAAAGAGTACTTATAACAGTCTTTCGATGCGGCGATTGTTTGAAAGACTTGAGAGTTCGTGTGCCGTGAGGTACGTGATGCTGGCTGGGTGAGGTTACCAATTGGGATGGACGGGTGACCGTGGATCGCTTTGTGAAGGATGACCAGTCTCCTGGTTTGGCGCCTATCTGTGAGTGATTCCCACTGCAGTTTCTTTAACATGTTGGTGACGGATCCAGGAGATCTTGATTTGAAATCATTCATACAGAATCTTGCTGCTCTACGTTGTATAGCTTCCAGCTTGTTGGTGAGGACTTTTGTATGAGGTTCCCACACACTCGAGGAATATTCAATAAGTGGTCGGACTAAGGTCTTATATGCCGATACTTTGATTTCCTGAGGGCATTGGTGGAGATTCCTCATAACAAATGCAAGTGTTCTATTTGCTGTTGATGCGACTTGTATGATGTGATTATTCCATGTCAGGTCATTGGTTAAGGTGACACCCAGATAAGCGTGACTTTTGGTCTCTTGCAAGATTGAATCACCCAACTTGTATTCATACAGCTTTGGGTTTTTTGAATGTGTGAGTCTCATAGTATGACATTTAAAACCACGGGAAATGTTTTAGGATCCAGAGTTAAGAGTTAATGAAGTCACAGTGGGGGGGGGGGGGGGGGGGGTTGTAGGGGGCTTATGTGGTTTTAAAAGTATGGAGGGTTAACTTGATACGGTTTGAGAGGTAGGGGTTAATAAAGTAGCTGTGCGGTAAATGGTTAGGAGGGATATGATTGATTATAAATCAACCTAATGTGGGGGTGGGGGTTGTAGGGGTTTATAATGCCTTTATGAGGGATATGGTTATAAATCAACCTGGTTGGGGGGGGGGGTTATGTGGTTTCAGAGGTAGGTAATGTGGCATAACCATCTAGCGGGGACCCGAGCGTAGCGAGGGTACGCCGCTAGTACATATAATACTTTTAAATTAAGCTTATAAAACAAATTACTTAAATGTCTCTGTTTTTTACCTGTACATCTCCCGGGAAGAAAACAACGTGTTGCTTTATAGGTTCTGTAGACTTGTCACTCTTGCCTACTACAAACAACATATTATTCCGACGTACAACTTGTTTAGTAGCACCGCCAACAAACACCGATCCAGCTACCCCTGTTAATCGCAACATGTTTAGGATAGTTTAGGCAAAAAGCTTGCTTAGCCACTGATAATAGACGACTCCCTAGCTTCCTCGCTTTTGGCACTACTAGTCAATCAATCAATCAATCAATCTTGGACCTCTTCTTTCAGGTGCACCGCTGTATGCTAGTCCGTCGAGAAGCCCCCTCGCCCAGTGAGCTATAGAGCGCCCCCACACGAGAACCGACAGGCCCGAGCCGAAGGCTAGACAAGTTCTTTAAACTCAAAAATTTAACACTGAAAACAATGGTATATGATTGATATGACTTTTGAAAAAAAAGTGCTCTTCAAGGGCGTACACCACTAATTCGATAATACGCTGCACTTCCGGCAAAGTTGAGTACGATAATAGTTCCTATTTGACGGAAAGAATGGTAGCAAATGAAACTAATCATTATTGTTTTTGTGTCAAATTTGTGTTCTGCGTATTCCTAAGAATGTATATTTAATGTTTCAAAAAGAAAATACGTGATTTTAACTGAAACATAATTTTACGGACCGATTTACACACACGTTGCATGCACGGGTAAAAGCCGACTTATAAGTAACAAAATCAGTACACTCTGACGTGCCGGCTTCTAGCTAAAAATCCACCTGATGACCCGGGGTTGAGTTTCAGATATGTTATAAAATACCGTTTGTGTTAAAACATATCAAAATTTCAGAGAAAAATTCGCGAGCTAACTCAGGTTAGAGCGATTTGAACACAGCCTCCAAAGCATGTAAAGTCTATGGGAGCCGAATTAGTGATGTACGCCCTTAAAGGTACACATCACTAGTTCCCGGTGGTTTCACTCGCCAAGGGCATGTGCATGGTAACGAGTACCAACAAAATACATGCAGTCTTGGGCGGGTTTTTTAATCACTAACTCGCAAATAATGACCGTAGGCCTACTTCAAAGAACCCGTGTGAGCCAATGATTTCTTTACTTTTTTTACGATTTTCCCCCCATTTTGCCCATGAGATAGACAACGGACCATTATAAAAAGAAGTTGGATGTAGGGAAATTGAATATAGTCGACTTCTTCTTGATTAAAACAATGTTTTGGTTTCACAAAACTTCATATTTTTGCAGTATAAAAACGTAAACCCGCCTTTTATTAATAGGAAAATGCGACATTATTTGAAATACGGTGGGGGGGGGGGGGGGGGGGGGGAGCTTCCGACTCAGAAAATAGTGTAGAGGTCTTAATAAGATTAAAAGTTTCTTTAACTTTTCAATTTTCAACCTGACATATCATCAGTGCTGCAACAAATGTAGTAAATTTCTGTCAGATGATGTCCGCCCAACACCGTTTGACAACTCGATCAAAGGGTGACGGACGATCGCGGATATCGAAATTTACTAGTTTTGGGCGAATTGCATTATGTGTCGAGAGTAATTTATCACTTAAAATGCTTATCCTTTCGGGCAAAATGTGTTTATATTCTTATATTGTTCATTTTTTGAAAAGTTTCAATGACTTCATACAGTATAAAATCACAAAACTTGCCGATGCACGGGATGCTATCTACTGAAGACAGTAGGCCTACTTCGTGTGCATTCCACGCGGCACGGAGATAGTTTTTAAAAAACACGCGCAAAATACAAATTTACGCATGGCGATACGCCTCTTCAAATGACTACATCTCTAAAACTATATTTCAGAATTCTATAAGATTTGGCATTTAAACTCAAAAATTTAACACTGAAAACAATGGTATATGATTGATATGACTTTTGAAAAAAAAGTGCTCTTCAAGGGCGTACACCACTAATTCGATAATACGCTGCACTTCCGGCAAAGTTGAGTACGATAATAGTTCCTATTTGACGGAAAGAATGGTAGCAAATGAAACTAATCATTATTGTTTTTGTGTCAAATTTGTGTTCTGCGTATTCCTAAGAATGTATATTTAATGTTTCAAAAAGAAAATACGTGATTTTAACTGAAACATAATTTTACGGACCGATTTACACACACGTTGCATGCACGGGTAAAAGCCGACTTATAAGTAACAAAATCAGTACACTCTGACGTGCCGGCTTCTAGCTAAAAATCCACCTGATGACCCGGGGTTGAGTTTCAGATATGTTATAAAATACCGTTTGTGTTAAAACATATCAAAATTTCAGAGAAAAATTCGCGAGCTAACTCAGGTTAGAGCGATTTGAACACAGCCTCCAAAGCATGTAAAGTCTATGGGAGCCGAATTAGTGATGTACGCCCTTAAAGGTACACATCACTAGTTCCCGGTGGTTTCACTCGCCAAGGGCATGTGCATGGTAACGAGTACCAACAAAATACATGCAGTCTTGGGCGGGTTTTTTAATCACTAACTCGCAAATAATGACCGTAGGCCTACTTCAAAGAACCCGTGTGAGCCAATGATTTCTTTACTTTTTTTACGATTTTCCCCCCATTTTGCCCATGAGATAGACAACGGACCATTATAAAAAGAAGTTGGATGTAGGGAAATTGAATATAGTCGACTTCTTCTTGATTAAAACAATGTTTTGGTTTCACAAAACTTCATATTTTTGCAGTATAAAAACGTAAACCCGCCTTTTATTAATAGGAAAATGCGACATTATTTGAAATACGGTGGGGGGGGGGGGGGGGGGGGGGAGCTTCCGACTCAGAAAATAGTGTAGAGGTCTTAATAAGATTAAAAGTTTCTTTAACTTTTCAATTTTCAACCTGACATATCATCAGTGCTGCAACAAATGTAGTAAATTTCTGTCAGATGATGTCCGCCCAACACCGTTTGACAACTCGATCAAAGGGTGACGGACGATCGCGGATATCGAAATTTACTAGTTTTGGGCGAATTGCATTATGTGTCGAGAGTAATTTATCACTTAAAATGCTTATCCTTTCGGGCAAAATGTGTTTATATTCTTATATTGTTCATTTTTTGAAAAGTTTCAATGACTTCATACAGTATAAAATCACAAAACTTGCCGATGCACGGGATGCTATCTACTGAAGACAGTAGGCCTACTTCGTGTGCATTCCACGCGGCACGGAGATAGTTTTTAAAAAACACGCGCAAAATACAAATTTACGCATGGCGATACGCCTCTTCAAATGACTACATCTCTAAAACTATATTTCAGAATTCTATAAGATTTGGCATTTAAACTCAAAAATTTAACACTGAAAACAATGGTATATGATTGATATGACTTTTGAAAAAAAAGTGCTCTTCAAGGGCGTACACCACTAATTCGATAATACGCTGCACTTCCGGCAAAGTTGAGTACGATAATAGTTCCTATTTGACGGAAAGAATGGTAGCAAATGAAACTAATCATTATTGTTTTTGTGTCAAATTTGTGTTCTGCGTATTCCTAAGAATGTATATTTAATGTTTCAAAAAGAAAATACGTGATTTTAACTGAAACATAATTTTACGGACCGATTTACACACACGTTGCATGCACGGGTAAAAGCCGACTTATAAGTAACAAAATCAGTACACTCTGACGTGCCGGCTTCTAGCTAAAAATCCACCTGATGACCCGGGGTTGAGTTTCAGATATGTTATAAAATACCGTTTGTGTTAAAACATATCAAAATTTCAGAGAAAAATTCGCGAGCTAACTCAGGTTAGAGCGATTTGAACACAGCCTCCAAAGCATGTAAAGTCTATGGGAGCCGAATTAGTGATGTACGCCCTTAAAGGTACACATCACTAGTTCCCGGTGGTTTCACTCGCCAAGGGCATGTGCATGGTAACGAGTACCAACAAAATACATGCAGTCTTGGGCGGGTTTTTTAATCACTAACTCGCAAATAATGACCGTAGGCCTACTTCAAAGAACCCGTGTGAGCCAATGATTTCTTTACTTTTTTTACGATTTTCCCCCCATTTTGCCCATGAGATAGACAACGGACCATTATAAAAAGAAGTTGGATGTAGGGAAATTGAATATAGTCGACTTCTTCTTGATTAAAACAATGTTTTGGTTTCACAAAACTTCATATTTTTGCAGTATAAAAACGTAAACCCGCCTTTTATTAATAGGAAAATGCGACATTATTTGAAATACGGTGGGGGGGGGGGGGGGGGGGGGAGCTTCCGACTCAGAAAATAGTGTAGAGGTCTTAATAAGATTAAAAGTTTCTTTAACTTTTCAATTTTCAACCTGACATATCATCAGTGCTGCAACAAATGTAGTAAATTTCTGTCAGATGATGTCCGCCCAACACCGTTTGACAACTCGATCAAAGGGTGACGGACGATCGCGGATATCGAAATTTACTAGTTTTGGGCGAATTGCATTATGTGTCGAGAGTAATTTATCACTTAAAATGCTTATCCTTTCGGGCAAAATGTGTTTATATTCTTATATTGTTCATTTTTTGAAAAGTTTCAATGACTTCATACAGTATAAAATCACAAAACTTGCCGATGCACGGGATGCTATCTACTGAAGACAGTAGGCCTACTTCGTGTGCATTCCACGCGGCACGGAGATAGTTTTTAAAAAACACGCGCAAAATACAAATTTACGCATGGCGATACGCCTCTTCAAATGACTACATCTCTAAAACTATATTTCAGAATTCTATAAGATTTGGCATTTAAACTCAAAAATTTAACACTGAAAACAATGGTATATGATTGATATGACTTTTGAAAAAAAAGTGCTCTTCAAGGGCGTACACCACTAATTCGATAATACGCTGCACTTCCGGCAAAGTTGAGTACGATAATAGTTCCTATTTGACGGAAAGAATGGTAGCAAATGAAACTAATCATTATTGTTTTTGTGTCAAATTTGTGTTCTGCGTATTCCTAAGAATGTATATTTAATGTTTCAAAAAGAAAATACGTGATTTTAACTGAAACATAATTTTACGGACCGATTTACACACACGTTGCATGCACGGGTAAAAGCCGACTTATAAGTAACAAAATCAGTACACTCTGACGTGCCGGCTTCTAGCTAAAAATCCACCTGATGACCCGGGGTTGAGTTTCAGATATGTTATAAAATACCGTTTGTGTTAAAACATATCAAAATTTCAGAGAAAAATTCGCGAGCTAACTCAGGTTAGAGCGATTTGAACACAGCCTCCAAAGCATGTAAAGTCTATGGGAGCCGAATTAGTGATGTACGCCCTTAAAGGTACACATCACTAGTTCCCGGTGGTTTCACTCGCCAAGGGCATGTGCATGGTAACGAGTACCAACAAAATACATGCAGTCTTGGGCGGGTTTTTTAATCACTAACTCGCAAATAATGACCGTAGGCCTACTTCAAAGAACCCGTGTGAGCCAATGATTTCTTTACTTTTTTTACGATTTTCCCCCCATTTTGCCCATGAGATAGACAACGGACCATTATAAAAAGAAGTTGGATGTAGGGAAATTGAATATAGTCGACTTCTTCTTGATTAAAACAATGTTTTGGTTTCACAAAACTTCATATTTTTGCAGTATAAAAACGTAAACCCGCCTTTTATTAATAGGAAAATGCGACATTATTTGAAATACGGTGGGGGGGGGGGGGGGGGGGGGAGCTTCCGACTCAGAAAATAGTGTAGAGGTCTTAATAAGATTAAAAGTTTCTTTAACTTTTCAATTTTCAACCTGACATATCATCAGTGCTGCAACAAATGTAGTAAATTTCTGTCAGATGATGTCCGCCCAACACCGTTTGACAACTCGATCAAAGGGTGACGGACGATCGCGGATATCGAAATTTACTAGTTTTGGGCGAATTGCATTATGTGTCGAGAGTAATTTATCACTTAAAATGCTTATCCTTTCGGGCAAAATGTGTTTATATTCTTATATTGTTCATTTTTTGAAAAGTTTCAATGACTTCATACAGTATAAAATCACAAAACTTGCCGATGCACGGGATGCTATCTACTGAAGACAGTAGGCCTACTTCGTGTGCATTCCACGCGGCACGGAGATAGTTTTTAAAAAACACGCGCAAAATACAAATTTACGCATGGCGATACGCCTCTTCAAATGACTACATCTCTAAAACTATATTTCAGAATTCTATAAGATTTGGCATTTAAACTCAAAAATTTAACACTGAAAACAATGGTATATGATTGATATGACTTTTGAAAAAAAAGTGCTCTTCAAGGGCGTACACCACTAATTCGATAATACGCTGCACTTCCGGCAAAGTTGAGTACGATAATAGTTCCTATTTGACGGAAAGAATGGTAGCAAATGAAACTAATCATTATTGTTTTTGTGTCAAATTTGTGTTCTGCGTATTCCTAAGAATGTATATTTAATGTTTCAAAAAGAAAATACGTGATTTTAACTGAAACATAATTTTACGGACCGATTTACACACACGTTGCATGCACGGGTAAAAGCCGACTTATAAGTAACAAAATCAGTACACTCTGACGTGCCGGCTTCTAGCTAAAAATCCACCTGATGACCCGGGGTTGAGTTTCAGATATGTTATAAAATACCGTTTGTGTTAAAACATATCAAAATTTCAGAGAAAAATTCGCGAGCTAACTCAGGTTAGAGCGATTTGAACACAGCCTCCAAAGCATGTAAAGTCTATGGGAGCCGAATTAGTGATGTACGCCCTTAAAGGTACACATCACTAGTTCCCGGTGGTTTCACTCGCCAAGGGCATGTG
Source organism: Ophiura sarsii (assembly GCA_035610835.1). Classification (NCBI taxonomy): domain Eukaryota; kingdom Metazoa; phylum Echinodermata; class Ophiuroidea; order Amphilepidida; family Ophiuridae; genus Ophiura; species Ophiura sarsii. The sequence continues at coordinate 3,684,869 of CM069443.1, forward strand.
CATGGTAACGAGTACCAACAAAATACATGCAGTCTTGGGCGGGTTTTTTAATCACTAACTCGCAAATAATGACCGTAGGCCTACTTCAAAGAACCCGTGTGAGCCAATGATTTCTTTACTTTTTTTACGATTTTCCCCCCATTTTGCCCATGAGATAGACAACGGACCATTATAAAAAGAAGTTGGATGTAGGGAAATTGAATATAGTCGACTTCTTCTTGATTAAAACAATGTTTTGGTTTCACAAAACTTCATATTTTTGCAGTATAAAAACGTAAACCCGCCTTTTATTAATAGGAAAATGCGACATTATTTGAAATACGGTGGGGGGGGGGGGGGGGGGGGAGCTTCCGACTCAGAAAATAGTGTAGAGGTCTTAATAAGATTAAAAGTTTCTTTAACTTTTCAATTTTCAACCTGACATATCATCAGTGCTGCAACAAATGTAGTAAATTTCTGTCAGATGATGTCCGCCCAACACCGTTTGACAACTCGATCAAAGGGTGACGGACGATCGCGGATATCGAAATTTACTAGTTTTGGGCGAATTGCATTATGTGTCGAGAGTAATTTATCACTTAAAATGCTTATCCTTTCGGGCAAAATGTGTTTATATTCTTATATTGTTCATTTTTTGAAAAGTTTCAATGACTTCATACAGTATAAAATCACAAAACTTGCCGATGCACGGGATGCTATCTACTGAAGACAGTAGGCCTACTTCGTGTGCATTCCACGCGGCACGGAGATAGTTTTTAAAAAACACGCGCAAAATACAAATTTACGCATGGCGATACGCCTCTTCAAATGACTACATCTCTAAAACTATATTTCAGAATTCTATAAGATTTGGCATTTAAACTCAAAAATTTAACACTGAAAACAATGGTATATGATTGATATGACTTTTGAAAAAAAAGTGCTCTTCAAGGGCGTACACCACTAATTCGATAATACGCTGCACTTCCGGCAAAGTTGAGTACGATAATAGTTCCTATTTGACGGAAAGAATGGTAGCAAATGAAACTAATCATTATTGTTTTTGTGTCAAATTTGTGTTCTGCGTATTCCTAAGAATGTATATTTAATGTTTCAAAAAGAAAATACGTGATTTTAACTGAAACATAATTTTACGGACCGATTTACACACACGTTGCATGCACGGGTAAAAGCCGACTTATAAGTAACAAAATCAGTACACTCTGACGTGCCGGCTTCTAGCTAAAAATCCACCTGATGACCCGGGGTTGAGTTTCAGATATGTTATAAAATACCGTTTGTGTTAAAACATATCAAAATTTCAGAGAAAAATTCGCGAGCTAACTCAGGTTAGAGCGATTTGAACACAGCCTCCAAAGCATGTAAAGTCTATGGGAGCCGAATTAGTGATGTACGCCCTTGGGGACTGGTCACAAAGCGTGAAAATAGAAGGAGCAAAATAAAATCGGAATTGTGATTTTATTTACATAAATGAATATGCATGTCACTTGCCACGCAGATCTGCCGGCACGACGCGGCGCGGCTCGCTGCGCCGGCGGGGTGATGGTTCAGCAGAGGTTGATGATTGCGAGTAAAGAGTAAAACTATTGATTTTGGGGACTCTAATTCACCTAAAGAAGCCTCTTCTGTAAAGAAAGAGTACAATAAAACACAAACTCTAACCAATCCCGTGCCTCCTCAACCACACACTCTTCGCGAAGTAGTCAGCAGATCCCAGATGGCCAGATTTTACGTCACCCTGTTTGTTTACATTTTACAGCAGATTTTATTTACGATCAGCTTTAAAATCAACAGAATTCTGCCGGATAATATGTTCATGGAGGTGTATGTTGTTCCTCGATATTAATTAAACAACAAATTCTAGGCATACATAGCCTAGTTCGACTGTTTTGTGCGTTGAGCGACCGCTGCTCTCGTTCATTGATGAAACAAGCGGTAGCTGTTTTTTAAAGCTGTTAATTTTTAATCGATTGTTGTACCGGCCGGCCAGATGATTCTCCTACTTTGACAAGTGACTACATACATAACTGAGTGTGTTGTGCCTAACTAGGCTTTACGACTACTTCTTACGAGGTCAGTACTTTTGTGTAATTTTACTAGGCCTAGTAATAGTTCATACATTTACATGATGTATAGCTTAGGCTAAATTAGGCTGGCCTTAAAAGGCCTAGCCTAGGATTAGGGTAGGGATTTTTTTATGCCTAGACTAGAGCTAGAGAGGGAGGCACTTTTTATTTTAGGCCTACTTTTCCACAGATACCATGATAGTATTACTATTAGTTAGTTATTAAAATATACCCAAATGTCAGTCAATTAATGCCATTCATAACCCCCATAGATTTTTGTAGCGGCTTCATGCTCTTCATGCAGGCTTCCTCCTGTGCCATTTGTACGCTTTCTTGCACTCCTTCGTACACCTTCCTGCATTCCTTCGTACGCCTTCTGCGCTACCTTCGAACGCCTTCCAGCGCTACCTTTGTACGCTTTCCTGCGATACCTTTGCGCTTTCCTGCGATACCTTTGTATGCTTTCCTGCGATACATTTGCGTTTTCCTGCGATACCTTTGCGCTTTCCTGCGATACCTTTGCGCTTTCCTGCGATACTTTTACGCTTTCCTGCGATACTTTTACGCTTTCCTGCGATACTTTTACGCTTTCCTGCGATACTTTTACGCTTACCTGCGCTACCTTCGTATTGCACGCTTTCCTGCGCCAGCTCTGTACAGGCCTTCTGCGCCAGCTTTGTAGGCCTAGTAAGTGCATCAGCTCTGTACGAAGCCTCCTGCTGCACCAGCTTAGTACGCCTTCCTGTGCCAGTTTCGTACACCTTCATGCACTTACGCTTTCATGCGATAATGCCTTCCTGTTCCTGCGCTATCTTTGTACACATTCCTGCGCCACATGTCCATACATCTTACTGCACCTGTACGACGCTCTACGCTAGATCTGTACTGTAGGCCCCTGTGTAGGCCTTCATACATCCTGCCTGCGCCAGCCTCCTACACCTTCCTATGCCGGCTTCGTACCCTCCTATTATTTAAGTCTTGGTCTTAGTCCTATATCCTGCCTTTTCTTGCTCCATCAAACACTATCCTGCTCAGCCTATGATGAAGGTACACACTCAAACTCAAAATAAAACAAATTAATTTTGTTTAAAAATTGAAATTCATATTTAGGCCTATCTTTTATGCAAAACATAAATTCCATAAATTAACAATTAAAAAAAAAAAACAGAATTTTTTGTTGTTGTTGAAATTAGTGTGTTGATAAAAAAAAATGGGACATTTAAAAAAAAAATATTATCATTTTTTTAGGACATTTATTTATTTATTTGTTTTAAATATTTCCGATATTTCGTTATTAATTTATGTATGTATGTGAGTAGTATTGGAGGGGTGGTCTGGTACAGATACTTATAGTTATACTTATACAATGATCATGTTAATGACAGAAGAGCCAATCGTGACCAAAAGTGCTTGATGATCGAACAGTACAGCAGCAGCCCATGCATCCAGCTGGTATTTAAAACTTTAAAGCTTATCACTTTAATATCAGACTTTTGCATGTCCACGGCCTACTGCCACATCGGTACGAATTATATCTTTTTACTGGCCGATATTGGAAATCATTAACACTTCATTGATTTAATTCTCTACGAAAAAAAGAGTGAAAAACATGAGACAGCGCAGCAGCAGGCCTTTTAAAACTTAGGTTTGGGAGTTTCTTCCATCTATTTTAGGTATGTGAAAATATGTACATCGTAAAATATTGACCAACAACCCGGTATGTAAACAGCCGCAAAGTGCAGGCTTGCTGTCGAAAGAAAACGACGGTTTTGCTAGTAAACAAAAATGAATTTAAATGCATGATCAATCAACTTGATCATGATTCAGCCGTGTTTTAAATGGATGTCATGAATGTGCGCGCCCGCGTGTGCGTAAGTGGCCTACCAATTCGCGTGCAATTCGCGTGTTTGTGCAAGGCGCAGCTCGCGCGGTAAGCAAATTGCTGTCAAAAAGTGCTCCGTCATTTGGGCTGGAACATTTCCAGTCGTCACAACAGCAAACGCAGTGGAGCGTATTGTACGACTGGAGGATAAAGTCTAAGCCGAAGGCCTCGCCTTCGGCTCGGGCCTGTCGGTTCTCGTATGGGGGCGCTCTATAGCTCACTGGGCGAGGGGACTTCTCGACGGACTACTGTATGCGTGTAAAGTTAGACATCAATATCCATCAAATAAACATTGTCGTTCATAAAAACACTGGTTCACAGGATCACTGGTTCACAACATCACTAGTTCACAATATTACTGGTTCACAACATCACTGGTTCACAATATCACTGTGTCACTGGTGTGCAGCAAGTTCACTGGTTCGTAAGTCATGCGCTGAATATTGGTTTCAATCATGACAAAAACATTAGCAGGCTGCATTTATGACAATAGGCAATAACAAAAAAACAAAAAATATATATAAATAGAGACATTGATACCATAAGTTGTGCATGAGCAATTTACAGACATGACATTAATGTTTAGCAGTTAAAATATTAAGGTTCCTCTGATGACATCTTCTTCAGGAATGCACTTCGGTGCTGGTGTAACGAGAAACACCATCCTCTGGCAGGTATTAAAATGGACCGAATTCTTTGCAATACCGCTTGCGGTACTGCAAAACTCCGCTTGCATTCCCGCGAAGCGGGAATGTAAGCTCCGCTTGGTATCTCCGCTTGCGGATATGCCAACATTTATTGGCATTGCCGCAAGCGGGGGAAAAAGTCCTCAAGCGGAGGTACCACTTCCTGTTTGTAATTCCTCTTCGCGGAATTGTCGCTTTGGCTTTGCTTTCCCGCTTACGGACATGCACGTATTTGTTCACATTTCCCAACGCGGCACAAACTTACCGCTTGTAGTTATTCTAAAATTACATCTCCGCTTCGCGGGATTGTCGCTTCGGGATTGCTTTGCCGCGCACGGAAAAGCAAAACAAAATTCACATCTCCGCTTCGCGGGATTGTTGCTTTCGGATTGCTTTGCCGCTCACGGAAAAGCAAAACAAAATTCACATCTCCGCTTCGCGGAGTTGTCGCTTTCCGGGTTGTTTTTACGCACGCGGGAAAGAACATATTTCTTAATACTTCCGCTAGCGGAGTCATCGAAATATTCTTCAAATGTCCGCTTGCGGGAATACCATTATTTGTTCACATTTCCGCCTCGCGGAGTTGTCGCTTTTGAATTGCTTTTCCGCGCGTGCAATTATTAAGATCTTTGCGATCTCCTTATTCTTAACACCCTTAGGCCCTATTCCACTCAGCAGATGGTGTAGATTGCAATTCAATCATTTATAGAAATAAGGATAATATCGAGCGGTTGATGGGGCACGTGCCGCCATTTTTCAATAATTCGTTAGTAATGTCATCCAATCCTGACGATTTATCATTCTTACATTTCCCAATAGCATCTCTAATTATATCTAAGCTTAGGCCTAGGTCAATATCACTAATAGGCCTATACAATTATTATCAATTTATAACAAGTTCTAATATTATTTACAAATCTCTTCTATTGATTCATAATCCTCCTCGGTATTCATGTTTACATTCATTTTACCAAGCGTTCTCCAATATTGCAAAACTTATTGTTTCATTTTATCAAATAGGCCCTATTATTATTATTACCCCCTGGCCCCTTAAGACAATGAACATCCTGTTTAGGTTGCCTACCCCTGAGTTATTGCCAGAACTTACAACAAAGAGGACCACCCTATTGAGCAATTTGAATAGACCTATCAATACGCATTTGCATAATCTTATCCTTGATTAGGAATTTAGCTATATGACGTTTGACTTGGTAATCACTCCAAAGCTTATCCCCTTCAATAGTAGCCCTCTAATCACCTTTACACCATTGTCTATGTAACTTACAAGCAGTAATATCTTTATCCCACCAGCAGCATTCAAAACTTTTAATTTCCAACTATCCCATATAGTGAGTCAACATTATTAAAATTATCAGTATCCCAGTCAAGGTGAACAAAGTGTACTCAAAGTAAAAATTGTTTAAGACATTTTTGTTATCAGAATATGAAGGCAACCAATGTATACGGCAATTTAGTCACTATCACTAGCAAAAAGAATCCCAATATTTTATGAGTCTGCGCGACAACTTATTTTTCATTCTAAATTCACTCTAAAACCACAATCAGGAACCGTATCGCTCTGAAACTCAGAATATATTTTTGATTTATGAATTTATGATCAGAAATGTAAATCTGCAATAAATCATGAATAGAGGGCGGCCATGGAAAAGATGACATAATATGCATTTAACAAGTGGATTCATATACAAATGTATGATACATAATAGCTAACTAACAAGACAAATCAACATTCTCAGATATTTTCTCAAACATTAAATGCGATATAATGACAAAATAGTTGCATTTAGCAACAACAACAACAAACATTCTGGTTTTTGTGATAGTCGGATTCAGCTCGGAGAGTGTGGACCGTTTTCAATAGTGAAATACAATAGATCTTATAAATCAAAATATCGCAAATCGTGTTCGATTTATAAAATGTTCATTTTTACGCAAAAGTACCACGACAAATTTCAACAAAAATAATATCATTTGAGCCGTCTACGTCTGCCTCAATAAATAATCTGTGCATTTTTTAGACAGATTTACTAAGATATAAAATCTCAAAGTTGAGTACACTTTTTATTTACTCGCCCTGTATTTTTTTACGTAATTTTCAACAATATAAATACATCTTTGCTTCCTTAGTAACGAACGCACCCTTACATATTTAATCTTACATGTATATTATGTGATCTTTTCCAGGGGACACGCCCTCAATCCTGGAAAAAAATTGGAAGCAGATTTCAGATTTCCTTGCAGCCTACATTTCTGATCATAAATCATGAATATAGAGCGATACCATTCCTAATTACAAAATTATGTTTTTAGAATAAAAATAAACTAGCTAGCGAACAATCTACTTTCAACCCCTAAAACCATGATGTTTAAGTAATTAGGAATCGTATCGCTCTGTGACTCGGGATATAGTAGGCCTATAGGGGGATTTATGATCAAAAATGTAAATCTGCAAGAAAATCTACTTTCTAAAAAAAATCATGGATAGAGGGCGCCCCTTGGAAGAGATCACATAATATTCCTTTAAAATAAGTTTCAAATCAAATCATTCAAAATACTAAATTACACATTGCAATACCGAATATTTCAATGTGCATCATACAGATATCACGGTTTATAATTATGCTGAATCATTACATTTGTAACTTGCAGCTAAAAGGATAATTATAGGCCCCTAAAATAAGCTGGTTATTTATGTCATATCGTCGATCCGATTTAACGCCTCTTTTATTTTACCACAAACGTAGGCCTATAGGTATCGCATGCTTACAGCTATGTATTGTATGCAATTAGCTTTATGAACAAAACTAATTTTATTTCATCAAATGTAAACATTTCACCACTAGGGGAGAGTGGGGAGTGTTTGCCCGTTTTCATTTGAAATGGGTTCGAGACGTCAGTTTTAAAGAATGATTGGACCGACCTATGAAAGATTAAAAAAAAGATTGGTATCTTGGCTACGTACGACCACAATTTCAATACCCTAAACCTTAGTGTAAAGTGATAAGTAGGAAATCAAGACAGTGTATCATGCCCATAGGCCGGGGCAAGTTCGCCATCGGATCATAATCAGACTTCATTTATCAAATAGATATACACATGTTATGCAATGTGATAGAAATGTAACTCTGCAAGAAAATATACTTTCTAAAAACAAATCATGGACAGAGGGCGCCCCCTGGAAAATATCACATAATATTCATTTAATAGAAGATTACAATCCCCGAACTTCCCTATCTTTGAATAATTGTGATACATAAATAATACCTATTCTTTATCTTATCAATTCCTTAAAGTAATGTATTATACCTTTGCTCAAACTACACTCAATATTCCATATCATATCTCCCAGTTTTCTATTTCGTTAATAGTTTCTGTATTTTGGGGTTTCAAAATTGCGGTATTCTAAAAACTCGGCATTTGAAAATATTTAACTTCAACATGCATGTCTTTTTTTTTTCAATAAAGAAATAGGAATATTTGTTCATGTGTTATATTCTGAATCCGCGAGCTTTTTAATCCATGTCAACTTAAACTTTGCCAAAATTGTGATAGGGCGACGAAAAAAAGAAACCCAGTTTCTACAGGCCCGACCCATTTTTTTTTGAAATCGTGAAAAAAATGTCACATGCAAATATGAATACCGACACAAATATTGTTGTTGGCATATCTAATTACGGCGACATACGTTCATTTTGATGCGGGAAAAAGAAAAAAGGAAAGAAAAAACCCGACCGACTGACCCAACCTGAGCGGTCCGCTTGCCCGTAGAACAGGATTTATTTTGTTCATGGCCTATAAGTGAAGCATTTTTAGTCCACCTTTTCATTTATTAACAAATTGACACATTACATCACGATCTTTACAAAGTTTTCTTAATCATAATCCATGCATTGATACTTTTTTCGGCCTGTAACATCTATTGACAGACTAATCATAATCCAAGTATACAAATAAACAAATTGACACATTGCGATTTAAAGTGTCTCTTAATCATAATCCACGTATTGATATCCTAAATTTTCGGCGCGTGTCATATCTATAATCTGTTCATAATACGAAATAATAATCCAAGTTTAAATAAACAAATTGACATTTGTGATCTTTGCAATGTGTCTCCTAATCCTAATCCATGTATTGATATCCTAAATTGTCGGCGCGTGTCATGTAGGCCTATATTGATAACCTGTCATGATTAATAATATCCACGGACTGATCTATTCTTTGCAAAGAACAGGGTGCCCCAAAAGTTGTTTCGATACATTTTTAAAACGTTGTATATAGTAATACATACACGTATGTTGAAAGAATTTGCAGTTCAAAGCTAAAAACATATTATACTTGGATAGAGAAAACTAATACTTGACCCATAACTGAGGCTTTACATGGTCACATAACTCACAATTCCATTTTTCAACTCATGATACAGGGCCGTCAGACACTTTTGCCTAAAATTTTCGTAAAAGGTTGCCCCAAAATTTTCCCAAGTCAGTCACCTCGTGAATTTCACGTAATAGGGGGGGGGGGGGGGGGGGGGAATAACAAGAATTAAAGTTCTCACTTTTTTGTAAAATGCAAAATAGTCGGTAACACATGTTACGGTAACACGCGTTACACTTTGTCCAGCCATAATTTACTAGCCTTAGATTCTTTATTATATTTATAAATTAAAATTAATTTTGACTTTGGCAATTGAACTAACATATTAACCATAAATAGTGATAAATAACACTTGAAAAATTAAGGTTTTAGCACGTTTTCCTGAATATGAGTTTGGTAACACGCGTTACGACATTTTGATGGCCTATTGTAGAGTGGTGTTATGAATTTATCTAATTGTTTAACTATTTTTAAATATGGCCTAACTAGTAGAATTAAAATTATAAGTGGCGTAAATTAAAACCAAATCAATAAAGTAAATATTTTCAAAAAAGCGTTGCTCCGGTAACACGTGTTACCATTTTGGGGGTAAGAAAAGTAGAATTTTTTCATAATAAACATGAGCCAAATGTTGTAACAATTTTTCCTGAACCTTTGCATGAGCTTTGAACAACATAGAGGTAAAAATAGGGGTTATTATGATGTTGGTTGACAAATAATACGATGTTATATAAATACAAAAGCCGATTTATTTTTATAATTATCGGTCCCTGGGAAATTTAAGGGTAGCATGATATAATAAAAAAGATAATCCCTCTTCTTTTACTTTGGTCAGGAGAAAATAACAACATGTCTATCGATTTATCAGAACAAAATTATCACGTGGTTGTATTGATTGTAATTACACGCCAAGTTGTATTTCAATAGACGACAGGATGTGTTCTTACAACACAGTCAAATTTTATTTCAATAGGCTGAATAGACATAAAAGACAGTGTTTCACAGCTTCCATAGTAATCCACAACTTAAGGGGTCATTTATTCAGGTGTATAGTCACCACTCACCATTGTCACATAATAGAAATGTTGTCTCCTGTAGGCCTATTGATTGTAATTACGCAGCCAAGTTGTATTTCAATAGACGACAGGATGTGTTCTTACAACACAGTCAAATTTTATTTCAATAGGTTGAATAGACAATAGTGTTTCATAGCTTAAGAGGAGGTTAAGTGGTCATGCAGGTGAATAGTCACCATGGTCACAGAATAGAAATGTTGTCTCCCGCACAAAAACTATATCACACAGGCCTATATACCCCCGGGTATATACCCAATGGAATACAGATATTTAAATATTATAGGCCTACTATTAATATTATTATTTAAATTGGTCAAGTTCCCTATTGAATCGCCTATGCGATCCTCTATAATATGTTGGTATGTGATGCGTAACCCTTAATTTCATCTTCGGAAGTGGTGTTTGTATGTATTTGAAGTAGGCCTATCAGTTTTGTAATATTGGAGAACGCTTGGTAAAATGAATGCAAACATGAATACCGAGGAGCATTATAATGAATCAATATCGCGGAGATGTGAACAAATAATGGTAACCCCGCAAGCGGGTAGTTGGCTCCGCTTACGGAAGTTCCAATAAATGTGTGCATTGCCGCGTGGGGAAAAGCGATCCAAAAGCGACAAGTCCGCGAAGCGGCGATGTGAACAAATAAGTGTATCCCCGCAAGCGGGTGTTTGGTCCGCTTGCGGCAATGCCAATAAATGTGTGCATATCCGCAAGCGGAGACACCAAGCGGGCCTTGCATTCCCGCTTTGCGGGAATGCAAGCGGAGTTGTGCAGTACCGCAAGCGGTACTGCACAAAAAACTGTTCAGAAAAATAGTTCCCTCTGGAGATAGATTCGATGCTTTTAATTGTCTTCGCACTCGGACGTAGGTACTCGATGATCTCTGGGTGAGATGAGTCAAGAATCAGCTGTAGGGTCAGATTCCTGTTGAGTAGAATGCTTCTTACTTTGTCTTTTTGACAGTTGTTGTAGAGAAGATCTTGAAGCCTTTCAGCATAATATTTCCTTGGTTTATCTAGTTTTGCACAGTCTAAAATGAAGTGACATTTTGTCTCAGCTTCTGAGTTACATAGGAGGCAGGTATCATCAACATCACATTTGTTGAACTTAGCCCTGTTGCTTTGGAGGACATATGTGTTGGTGAGTAGTCTTGCCTTAATGCTAGCCTTTTTCACTTCTCTTGGGTTGGTTGTTGAGGCCCACACTTGATGGGGCTGCCCAATATGTATGCTGGCTGTGTTAAGGTGTTTTAGAGATGATTTGTTTTTAGCATCATGGACAAGTTCGGCATTCCAGTATTTTTTGATTGCATTACTGGTTATTGATTTCCATTCAGGCTTTGCAGGTGGATTATTGATTACGTCAAAGATGGAGGGAAGGTTGTACTTAATTATTATTTGTCTTACTTTCATGAACCATGATTTGCTCCTGAAGGATTTGACTGCTAGCTGTCTCAGTGCAAGCTTCCTTTCCGTGCTATTGGCATCTCGAGAAATGCTACCAAAAAGTGATAGCATAGCTGCGTCAATCAGTGCTTCGACTGGTTTAGCCCCAAGAAGACCATACACTGCTGCGTTGGCAGGAGTAGGGGATGATGGTAAGCATTGTAGCTGTCTTAGGATTTTCCTTTGGAAAACTTCCATCTTTTCAACATCAGACTGCTTGAATGATGTGGCTTCGATGCCATATAACATTCTTGGTAGCACATAGGTGGACCAGATATGGAAGGCTATATGTGGTGGAATGCCATTTCTTCCATGCATACCTGCACCCATTAGTGCGTATAACGTCCTTCTTGCACATTGTATTCTATCTTCAACATCAAGGGAATTGTTGGATCTTCTTGAAATGCCAAGGTGGACTGCTTCTTCACAGTATGGCATTTCCTCCTTATCGATCATTAACTCAGTGTGGACTGCAGAGTGATATGGGATAGTGGCACTCTTAGATGCGTTGATTTTGTACTTGTGACTCTTCGAGTAACCTTCTACAATATCGAGCGCAAGTTGCGTGTCAACTTGGGAATTTGAGAGAATAGCCATATCGTCAGCGCAGGTTGGTGCCGGAATATTCACAGTACCGATGCGGTGATTTGTATGATAGTCACTTAACTGGTTCAGCAGACGGTTGGTATATACCTTATATATGGGTGCTGACGTGACTCCACCTTGTCTTACACCCTGGTTCACTTTGAAGTTTTCGGAGAGAAAGCCATTCCATTTGATGGAGGTTTTTGGGTTACGATAAAGCTCTCTGAAGATCAGCCATAGGTCGCCGCTTATACCATTCTTGTATAGTTCTTCAAAAAGGATGTCATGATCTACTACATCAAACGCTTTGCTCACATCAAGTAGAGTCACATATAGAGGTTTTTTGGTTTCGGTTGCCTCATTAATTGATTCGGTAACTAGCAGTGCTGCGTTGGATGGCGAGGTACATTTGGTGAACCCTCTCTGCATAGGATTTTGGATGGAGGTTAAAACTGGATCTGCTCTCATCAGCCATACTTTCTCAAGAAGTTTCACCAGCATAGACGTTACAGTGATTCCTCTATAATTATCTGGGCATGTCCTGTCCTTCTTTTTTTTAAGAATTGGAGTTAAGATACCCTTCATTTGTTCATCAGGGATGAACTTCGCACTCGTCATAAAGTTGATGATATTGGTTAGAAGAAGTATAGTATTAGGTCCAGCATTACTTGAGGTGTTCTGCAGTGAGGTTAAAGGGATCTTGGGCTTTACCGTTTTTGAAAGAGCTGATGATTTTCCTCAGTTCGTCAGTATTGATGGGGATAATTTTTTCCCTTTCTTGTTGACACATCTCGTCAATGATTGAATTTCTGAAGCTTGTATAATGACTTTCATCGCACAAGGACCTGTCTTCCTCCGTTTGTCTGTTGGCTAGGTTACTGAAATGGTCCCTGAATCCACTGCAAATCTCGGCTGGATCAGTTATTTTTCTTCCCTCTGAGACTAACAGGGTAGTAAGGTTGCCTGCTTCAGAACGTTGCTTCTTAATGAGTTGATGAAAGAGTTTGGTATCATGCTTAAGGGCTTTACTTATTTTATTGAGGTGATAATCATTTATTTCTCTTGTGGCTCTTCTGATGGAGGAGCGGAGGTTCCTTTTTTCACCTTTCCTTGTGATATTTGTAGGATGTTGGTGGTTACTTGGTCTACCTGCTTCCTTCCATTGGTGGTAAGCACTCTTGTTAATTTTGACTAGGCTGCTAATTGTGGGGTTCCAGATGTCTAGGCCCTTGATGGACTTCTTCCCCCCACTCACTGGTTTCAGGAGACATTCCTCGGAAGTTGATGTCATTAGTGCTGTTATCTCCCGGATGGCGAGTTGAAGGTCATCAGTATTCTCAATTGAGCTTCGGTTGACTCTTTCTTCCAGTATGTCTTTGTATTTGTCTTTATCAATCTGGCTCCAGTCATGTCTGGTGCCATGGAATTTTTTGGCAGAACTAATTTTTTTAGTACTACGGCAGTGGCTGTCAATAGCGAGTTTGATTATTGATCCAAATACCGGATCATGATCAGACACGTTTAAGTTGAGGATGTCTTGATTAGGCACTTCTTCAAAGATTCTCACCATTTCACTAATTTTCTTTGTGGGTAGTATGTAGTCAATCTGTGATACATCTATGCCATTAAGATGATGAAAAGTGATGGTTTTTGGAACATCTGTGAAGATTTTCTGCTTTTGGCAGTAGCGTCTAAGTGTGTTGTCCCTGGCACAGGGGGGTTCTCTTGTTAGAGAAGCATTTAGATCTCCCATAATTATGATTCCGTGCGACTCATCATATTTGTTGATAATCTCATTGACTTCATCCAGGACGTCCATAAAGTCTGTTTCAGAGTGTGGTCTACCTCTGCAGGGCATATAGGAGTTGATAATGCAAAACTTTACATTTTTAGCTTTTAGTTCTAGGCAGATGATTCTGCTGCTACCGTCAGGAAGTACTTTTACAGCATCATCTACAAGTACTATCCGGGGTGCGGGCGCGGCAGGGGTATGTCACTGAGCTTGCCGATCGGGTCCACAGGGATACTATTAACTTTGGGATAGGAAAGTCCTATACTAACGTACGTAGCGAAAACGGACCCTTTTGCATATTTGAATAAATTATAGTAATCGTCCGGAATGCGTCCGTGACCGGCAAGCTCAGTGACATACCCCTGGGGTCCACTTTTAAATTGAACTTAGTCAGCATAGAATTGGGGGCGCTATACCGATCAGGCGTGATGATTGTAGCAGACGACGCAACGCTGGCCACGCGTCTCTCAGACGACCCAATTTGGCAACGGGAGTGCACCATTTTGAATTATTTGTAACAGTCATCGCCCGGTTAACGATAAAAATCCTTTTAATTATGATGTATTTGTCAAAATTATAGTTTAAAATTCGCGATTACGTGTTATTCACTACGAATTCAAAATTTAGGTTTCGCGTGGCCACCGTCGTCTGTTTAAATCTACAGCGCCCCCAAACCTATGCTGACTAACATGCCGTTTAACTGCCGTTAAACCTGGTTAAACATTGTTAAACGCGTTAAACGCCGGTCACGGACGCATTCCGGACGATTACTATAATTTATTCAAATATGCAAAAGGGTCCGTTTTCGCTACGTACGTTAGTATAGGACTTTCCTATCCCAAAGTTAATAGTATCCCTGGTGCGGGGTCATAACTGTTTTGTACTAATATTTCAAATATTTTGATAGCACTGAATAGCAATTTACTGTGATAGACTTGCTATCTATTGACGATAGCAACTTACTCTGATATAATTGCTATATAGGGGCCTACTGAAGATAGCAATTTACTCTGATATACTTGCTATCTAGGGCCTACTGAAGATAGCAATTTTCTCTGATATACTTGTAGTAATCTACTGAAGATAGCAACTTACTCTTATATACTTGCTATCTGAAGATGGCAACTTACTCTGATATACTTGCTATCTACTGAAGATAGCAACTTACTCTGATAGACTTGCTATCTACTGAAGTTAGCAACTTACTCTGATAAACTTGCTATCTACTGAAGATAACAATTTACTCTGATAAACTTGCTATCTACTGAAGATAGCAACTTACTCTGATAGACTTGCTATCTACTGAAGATAGCAACTTACTGTGATATACTTGCTATCTACTGAAGATAATAATTTACTCTGATAAACTTGCTATCTATTGAAGATAGCATAGATAGCAACTTATTCTGATAGACTTGGCATCAACTGAAGGAAGCAATTTACTCTGTTAGGAACAGCCCGGAATAACTCCGAGTTGAAGGTATCCCAATTTTTAGCAAACCACAGCACACCTTTTCAACACGCGGCACACTAGTCAAAAGCAAAAGTAGCCTAATTGCGCGACGAAAGCGCGGTAGGGTCTATTGCAAAACTGATAACTCGCAAAAAAGTCGTCAACACGTCATCTGTAAATTATCTCGTCATCTCGTCAATAATCACGTCATCTCTAAATTATCTCGTCATCTCGACAATAATCACATCATCTGTAAATTAAGTCGCAATTATCTAGTCAATAATCACGACATCTGTAAATTAAGTCGCAATTATCTAGTCAATAATCACGTCATCTGTAAATTATGTCGCAATTATATAGTCAATCACGTCATCTGTAAATTATCTCGTCATCTCGTCAATTATCACGTCATCTGTAAATTATCTCGCAATTATCGAGTCAATAATCACGTCATCTGTAAATTATCTTGTCATCTCGTCAATTATCACGTCATCTTTAAATTATTTCGCAATTATCTAGTCAATAAACACGTCATCTGTAAATTATCTCGCAATTATCTAGTCAATCACGTCATCTGTAAATTATCTCGTCATCTGTAAATTATCTTGTCATCTCGTCAATTATCACGTCATCTGTAAATAATCTCGCAATTATCTAGTCAATAAACACGTCATCTGTAAATTATCTCGCAATTATCTAGTCAATAATCACGTCATCTGTAAATTATCTCGTCGTCTCGTCAATTATCATGTATCTGTAAATTATCCCGCAATTATCTTGTCAATAAACAAGTCATCTGTAAATTATCTCGCAATTATCTAGTCAATTATTATGCTATCTGTAAATTATCTCACAATGATCTAGTCAATAAACACGTCATCTGTAAATTATCTCGCAATTATCTAGTCAATAAACACGTCATCTGTAAATTATGTTGCAATTATCTAGTCAATTATCACGTCATCTGTAAATTATCTCGCAATTATATAGTCAATAAACACGTCATCTGTTAATTATCTCGCAATTATCTAGTCAATAATCACGTCATCTGTAAATTATCTCGCTATTATCTAGTCAATAAACACGTCATCTGTAAATTATCTCGCTATTATCTAGTTAATAATCATGTCATCTGTAAATTATCTCGCTATTATCTAGTCAATAATCACGTCATCTGTAAATTATCTCGTCATCTCGTCAATTATCACGTCATCTGTAAATTATCTCGCAATTATCTAGTCAATAATCACGTCATCTGTAAATTAAGTCGCAATTATCTAGTCAATAATCACGACATCTGTAAATTAAGTCGCAATTATCTAGTCAATCACGTCATCTGTAAATTATCTCGTCACCTCGTCAATTATCACGTCATCTGTAAATTATCTCGCAATTATCTAGTCAATAATCACGTCATCTGTAAATTAAATCGCAATTATCTAGTCAATAATCACGACATCTGTAAATTAAGTCGCAATTATCTAGTCAATCACGTCATCTGTAAATTATCGCGTCACCTCGTCAATTATCACGTCATCTGTAAATTATCTCGCAATTATCTAGTCAATAAACATGTCATCTGTAAATTATTTCGCAATTACCTAGTCGATAATCACGTCATCTGTAAATTGTCTCGTCATCGCGTCAATTATCACGTCATCTGTAAATTATCTCGCAATTATCTAGTCAATAAACACGTCATCTGTAAATTATCTCGCTATTATCTAGTCAATAATCATGTCATCTGTAAATTATCTTGCTATTATCTAGTCAATAATCACGTCATCTGTAAATTATCTCGTCATCTCGTCAATTATCACGTCATCTGTAAATTATCTCGCAATTAACTAGTCAATAATCACGTCATCTGTAAATTAAATCGCAATTATCTAGTCAATAATCACGACATATGTAAATTAAGTCGCAATTATCTAGTCAATAATCACTTCATCTGTAAATTATCTCGTCATCTCGTCAATTATCACGTCATCTGTAAATTATTTCGCAATTACCTAGTCGATAATCCCGTCATCCGTAAATTGTCTCATCATCGCGTCAATTATCACGTCATCTGTAAATTATCTCGCAATTATCTAGTCAATAATCACGACATCTGTAAATTATCTCGTCATCTCGTCAATTATCATGTCATCTGTAAACGCAATTATCTAGTCAATAAACATGTCATCTGTAAATTATCTCGCAATTATCTAGTCAATAATCACGTCATCTGTAAATTATCTCGCTATTATCTAGTTAATAATCATGTCATCTGTAAATTATCTCGCTATTATCTAGTCAATAATCACGTCATCTGTAAATTATCTCGCTATTATCTAGTCAATAAACACGTCATCTGTAAATTATCTCGCTATTATCTAGTCAATAATCATGTCATCTGTAAATTATCTTGCTATTATCTAGTCAATAATCACGTCATCTGTAAATTATCTCGTCATCTCGTCAATTATCACTTCATCTGTAAATTATCTCGCAATTAACTAGTCAATAATCACGTCATCTGTAAATTAAATCGCAATTATCTAGTCAATAATCACGACATAT
>CM069443.1:3702919-3785431 GCA_035610835.1 Ophiura sarsii
TGACAATAGAGTCCGGGAGACTGTTCCAGTCTCTGATAGTCTTTGGGAGAAAAGAGTACTTATAACAGTCTTTCGATGCGGCGATTGTTTGAAAGGCTTGAGAGTTCGTGTGCCGTGAGGTACGTGATGCTGGCTGGGTGAGGTTACCAATTGGGATGGATAGGTGACCGTGGATCGCTTTGTGAAGGATGACCAGTCTCCTGGTTTGGCGCCTATCTGTGAGTGATTCCCACTGCAGTTTCCTTAACATGTTGGTGACGGATCCAGGAGATCTTGATTTGAAATCATTCATACAGAATCTTGCTGCTCTACGTTGTATAGCTTCCAGCTTGTTGGTGAGGACTTTTGTATGAGGTTCCCACACACTCGAGGAATATTCAATAAGTGGTCGGACTAAGGTCTTATATGCCGATACTTTGATTTCCTGAGGGCATTGGTGGAGATTCCTCATAACAAATGCAAGTGTTCTATTTGCTGTTGATGCGACTTGTATGATGTGATTATTCCATGTCAGGTCATTGGTTAAGGTGACACCCAGATAAGCGTGACTTTTGGTCTCTTGCAAGATTGAATCACCCAACTTGTATTCATACAGCTTTGGGGTTTTTGAATGTGTGAGTCTCATAGTATGACATTTAAAACCACGGGAAATGTTTTAGGATCCAGAGTTAAGAGTTAATGAAGTCACAGTGGGGGGGGGGGTTGTAGGGGGCTTATGTGGTTTTAAAAGTATGGAGGGTTAACTTGATACGGTTTGAGAGGTAGGGGTTAATAAAGTAGCTGTGCGGTAAATGGTTAGGAGGGATATATATGATTGATTATAAATCAACCTAATGTGGGGGTGGGGGGTTGTAGGGGTTTATAATGCCTTTATGAGGGATATGGTTATAAATCAACCTGGTTGGGGGGGGGGGGGGGTTTATGTGGTTTCAGAGGTAGGTAATGTGGCATAACCATCTAGCGGGGACCCGAGCGTAGCGAGGGTACGCCGCTAGTACATATAATACTTTTAAATTAAGCTTATAAAACAAATTACTTAAATGTCTCTGTTTTTTACCTGTACATCTCCCGGGAAGAAAACAACGTGTTGCTTTATAGGTTCTGTAGACTTGTCACTCTTGCCTACTACAAACAACATATTATTCCGACGTACAACTTGTTTAGTAGCACCGCCAACAAACACCGATCCAGCTACCCCTGTTAATCGCAACATGTTTAGGATAGTTTAGGCAAAAAGCTTGCTTAGCCACTGATAATAGACGACTCCCTAGCTTCCTCGCTTTTGGCACTACTAGTACTATCCGGGGTGCGGGCAGGGGTATGTCACTGAGCTTGCCGATCGGGTCCACTTTTAAATTGAACTTAGTCAGCATAGAATTGGGGGCGCTATACCGATCAGGCGTGATGATTGTAGCAGACGACGCAACGCTGGCCACGCGTCTCTCAGACGACCCAATTTGGCAACGGGAGTGCACCATTTTGAATTATTTGTAACAGTCATCGCCCGGTTAACGATAAAAATCCTTTTAATTATGATGTATTTGTCAAAATGATAGTTTAAAATTCGCGATTACGTGTTATTCACTACGAATTCAAAATGTAGGTTTCGCGTGGCCACCGTCGTCTGTTTAAATCTACAGCGCCCCCAAACCTATGCTGACTAACATGCCGTTTAACTGCCGTTAAACCTGGTTAAACATTGTTAAACGCGTTAAACGCCGGTCACGGACGCATTCCGGACGATTACTATAATTTATTCAAATATGCAAAAGGGTCCGTTTTCGCTACGTACGTTAGTATAGGACTTTCCTATCCCAAAGTTAATAGTATCCCTGGTGCGGGGTCATAACTGTTTTGTACTAATATTTCAAATATTTTGATAGCACTGAATAGCAATTTACTGTGATAGACTTGCTATCTATTGACGATAGCAACTTACTCTGATATAATTGCTATATAGGGGCCTACTGAAGATAGCAATTTACTCTGATATACTTGCTATCTAATGCCTACTGAAGATAGCAATTTTCTCTGATATACTTGTAGTAATCTACTGAAGATAGCAACTTACTCTTATATACTTGCTATCTGAAGATGGCAACTTACTCTGATATACTTGCTATCTACTGAAGATAGCAACTTACTCTGATAGACTTGCTATCTACTGAAGTTAGCAACTTACTCTGATAAACTTGCTATCTACTGAAGATAACAATTTACTCTGATAAACTTGCTATCTACTGAAGATAGCAACTTACTCTGATAGACTTGCTATCTACTGAAGATAGCAACTTACTCTGATATACTTGCTATCTACTGAAGATAATAATTTACTCTGATAAACTTGCTATCTATTGAAGATAGCATAGATAGCAACTTATTCTGATAGACTTGGCATCAACTGAAGGAAGCAATTTACTCTGTTAGGAACAGCCCGGAATAACTCCGAGTTGAAGGTATCCCAATTTTTAGCAAACCACAGCACACCTTTTCAACACGCGGCACACTAGTCAAAAGCAAAAGTAGCCTAATTGCGCGACGAAAGCGCGGTAGGGTCTATTGCAAAACTGATAACTCGCAAAAAAGTCGTCAACACGTCATCTGTAAATTATCTCGTCATCTCGTCAATAATCACGTCATCTCTAAATTATCTCGTCATCTCGACAATAATCACATCATCTGTAAATTAAGTCGCAATTATCTAGTCAATAATCACGACATCTGTAAATTAAGTCGCAATTATCTAGTCAATAATCACGTCATCTGTAAATTATGTCGCAATTATTTAGTCAATCACGTCATCTGTAAATTATCTCGTCATCTCGTCAATTATCACGTCATCTGTAAATTATCTCGCAATTATCGAGTCAATAATCACGTCATCTGTAAATTATCTTGTCATCTCGTCAATTATCACGTCATCTTTAAATTATTTCGCAATTATCTAGTCAATAAACACGTCATCTGTAAATTATCTCGCAATTATCTAGTCAATCACGTCATCTGTAAATTATCTCGTCATCTGTAAATTATCTTGTCATCTCGTCAATTATCACGTCATCTGTAAATAATCTCGCAATTATCTAGTCAATAAACACGTCATCTGTAAATTATCTCGCAATTATCTAGTCAATAATCACGTCATCTGTAAATTATCTCGTCGTCTCGTCAATTATCATGTATCTGTAAATTATCCCGCAATTATCTTGTCAATAAACAAGTCATCTGTAATTTATCTCGCAATTATCTAGTCAATAATCACGTCATCTGTAAATTATCTTGCAATGATCTAGTCAATTATTATGCTATCTGTAAATTATCTCACAATGATCTAGTCAATAAACACGTCATCTGTAAATTATCTCGCAATTATCTAGTCAATAAACACGTCATCTGTAAATTATGTTGCAATTATCTAGTCAATTATCACGTCATCTGTAAATTATCTCGCAATTATATAGTCAATAAACACGTCATCTGTAAATTATCTCGCAATTATCTAGTCAATAATCACGTCATCTGTAAATTATCTCGCTATTATCTAGTCAATAAACACGTCATCTGTAAATTATCTCGCTATTATCTAGTTAATAATCATGTCATCTGTAAATTATCTCGCTATTATCTAGTCAATAATCACGTCATCTGTAAATTATCTCGTCATCTCGTCAATTATCACGTCATCTGTAAATTATCTCGCAATTATCTAGTCAATAATCACGTCATCTGTAAATTAAGTCGCAATTATCTAGTCAATAATCACGACATCTGTAAATTAAGTCGCAATTATCTAGTCAATCACGTCATCTGTAAATTATCTCGTCACCTCGTCAATTATCACGTCATCTGTAAATTATCTCGCAATTATCTAGTCAATAATCACGTCATCTGTAAATTAAGTCGCAATTATCTAGTCAATAATCACGACATCTGTAAATTAAGTCGCAATTATCTAGTCAATCACGTCATCTGTAAATTATCTCGTCACCTCGTCAATTATCACGTCATCTGTAAATTATCTCGCAATTATCTAGTCAATAAACATGTCATCTGTAAATTATTTCGCAATTACCTAGTCGATAATCACGTCATCTGTAAATTGTCTCGTCATCGCGTCAATTATCACGTCATCTGTAAATTATCTCGCAATTATCTAGTCAATAAACACGTCATCTGTAAATTATCTCGCTATTATCTAGTCAATAATCATGTCATCTGTAAATTATTTCGCAATTACCTAGTCGATAATCACGTCATCTGTAAATTATCTCGCAATTATCTAGTCAATAAACATGTCATCTGTAAATTATTTCGCAATTACCTAGTCGATAATCACGTCATCTGTAAATTGTCTCGTCATCGCGTCAATTATCACGTCATCTGTAAATTATCTCGTCATCTGTAAATTATCTTGTCATCTCGTCAATTATCACGTCATCTGTAAATAATCTCGCAATTATCTAGTCAATAAACACGTCATCTGTAAATTATCTCGCAATTATCTAGTCAATAATCACGTCATCTGTAAATTATCTCGTCGTCTCGTCAAT
This sequence comes from Ophiura sarsii, assembly GCA_035610835.1. Lineage (NCBI taxonomy): Eukaryota > Metazoa > Echinodermata > Ophiuroidea > Amphilepidida > Ophiuridae > Ophiura > Ophiura sarsii. The sequence goes on from CM069443.1 coordinate 3,707,470, forward strand.
TATCATGTATCTGTAAATTATCCCGCAATTATCTTGTCAATAAACAAGTCATCTGTAATTTATCTCGCAATTATCTAGTCAATAATCACGTCATCTGTAAATTATCTTGCAATGATCTAGTCAATTATTATGCTATCTGTAAATTATCTCACAATGATCTAGTCAATAAACACGTCATCTGTAAATTATCTCGCAATTATCTAGTCAATAAACACGTCATCTGTAAATTATGTTGCAATTATCTAGTCAATTATCACGTCATCTGTAAATTATCTCGCAATTATATAGTCAATAAACACGTCATCTGTAAATTATCTCGCAATTATCTAGTCAATAATCACGTCATCTGTAAATTATCTCGCTATTATCTAGTCAATAAACACGTCATCTGTAAATTATCTCGCTATTATCTAGTTAATAATCATGTCATCTGTAAATTATCTCGCTATTATCTAGTCAATAATCACGTCATCTGTAAATTATCTCGTCATCTCGTCAATTATCACGTCATCTGTAAATTATCTCGCAATTATCTAGTCAATAATCACGTCATCTGTAAATTAAGTCGCAATTATCTAGTCAATAATCACGACATCTGTAAATTAAGTCGCAATTATCTAGTCAATCACGTCATCTGTAAATTATCTCGTCACCTCGTCAATTATCACGTCATCTGTAAATTATCTCGCAATTATCTAGTCAATAATCACGTCATCTGTAAATTAAGTCGCAATTATCTAGTCAATAATCACGACATCTGTAAATTAAGTCGCAATTATCTAGTCAATCACGTCATCTGTAAATTATCTCGTCACCTCGTCAATTATCACGTCATCTGTAAATTATCTCGCAATTATCTAGTCAATAAACATGTCATCTGTAAATTATTTCGCAATTACCTAGTCGATAATCACGTCATCTGTAAATTGTCTCGTCATCGCGTCAATTATCACGTCATCTGTAAATTATCTCGCAATTATCTAGTCAATAAACACGTCATCTGTAAATTATCTCGCTATTATCTAGTCAATAATCATGTCATCTGTAAATTATCTTGCTATTATCTAGTCAATAATCACGTCATCTGTAAATTATCTCGTCATCTCGTCAATTATCACGTCATCTGTAAATTATCTCGCAATTAACTAGTCAATAATCACGTCATCTGTAAATTAAATCGCAATTATCTAGTCAATAATCACGACATATGTAAATTAAGTCGCAATTATCTAGTCAATAATCACTTCATCTGTAAATTATCTCGTCATCTCGTCAATTATCACGTCATCTGTAAATTATTTCGCAATTACCTAGTCGATAATCCCGTCATCCGTAAATTGTCTCATCATCGCGTCAATTATCACGTCATCTGTAAATTATCTCGCAATTATCTAGTCAATAATCACGACATCTGTAAATTATCTCGTCATCTCGTCAATTATCATGTCATCTGTAAACGCAATTATCTAGTCAATAAACATGTCATCTGTAAATTATCTCGCAATTATCTAGTCAATAATCACGTCATCTGTAAATTATCTCGCTATTATCTAGTTAATAATCATGTCATCTGTAAATTATCTCGCTATTATCTAGTCAATAATCACGTCATCTGTAAATTATCTCGCTATTATCTAGTCAATAAACACGTCATCTGTAAATTATCTCGCTATTATCTAGTCAATAATCATGTCATCTGTAAATTATCTTGCTATTATCTAGTCAATAATCACGTCATCTGTAAATTATCTCGTCATCTCGTCAATTATCACGTCATCTGTAAATTATCTCGCAATTAACTAGTCAATAATCACGTCATCTGTAAATTAAATCGCAATTATCTAGTCAATAATCACGACATATGTAAATTAAGTCGCAATTATCTAGTCAATAATCACTTCATCTGTAAATTATCTCGTCATCTCGTCAATTATCACGTCATCTGTAAATTATTTCGCAATTACCTAGTCGATAATCCCGTCATCCGTAAATTGTCTCATCATCGCGTCAATTATCACGTCATCTGTAAATTATCTCGCAATTATCTAGTCAATAATCACGACATCTGTAAATTATCTCGTCATCTCGTCAATTATCATGTCATCTGTAAACGCAATTATCTAGTCAATAAACATGTCATCTGTAAATTATCTCGCAATTACCTAGTCAATAATCACGTCATCTGTAAATTATCTCGCAATTATCTAGTCAATAATCACGTCATCTGTAAATTATCTCGTCATCTCGTCAATTATCACGTCATCTGTAAATTATGTCGCAATTATCTAGTCAATAATCACATCATCTGTAAATTATCTCGAAATTATCTAGTCATTTATCTCGTCATGTCATCATCTGGTTAACTCGTCATGACCCTTCAGGGCCACCGTAGTAGTCAGATCCCTTTGTTCCGATTTTGCTCCGTCCATGCGTTGCATTTGCGCATCGTACTGACTTCATCAAAGTTTTGCCTTTGACTTACTCAGGAAATTTATCTTCGTCATAAGGAGTATTAAAAGTGTACATGTATACCAATTAAATGTTTTAGAAAAAATCAATAAATAACCTTCTGATACACTGCCATTCTTTGTATATGTAGCAGTTCAAAAACCATTTCTTCAGAATTGGAAACCAGCTATTAGGCCCCCCGGGCCAGTCAAACATAATGTTGTACACATGCGTGACCCAAAAAACGCGTAAAAAGGGGTGTTTTTTCAGTGTTGGACGCGTCACGCGCGTGACGCGTTAAGGGTATCAAAAACGCTGATTTTCAAGAAAAATGTGGTCACGCATGTGTACACCATTATGTTTGACTGCCCCCCCCCCCCCCCGGGCTATTAGTTCATCATCTCATCAAAGGAATTAGAGGAGGAGGTATCAGCAGTGGCGTAGCCAGGTTATTCATATCGGGGGGGGGGGCGAGAACTGAAAATGAACCGACAAGATTGTTTTGAGTCAAGACATGCGCGTTGTTTTTTTAATTAAAAATTGAATTATATAATACTTAAAGGGGTGTTTTTTCAGTGTTGGACGCGTCACGCGCGTGACGCGTTAAGGGTATCAAAAACGCTGATTTTCAAGAAAAAGGGTGGCTTAAAATCCCGGCTTAAAATACAGGTCGAACGTGTTTAGGGTAACTTATTTTGTTCCCCGTTAAATAGACAAAACTTTGTTTAGGGGTCATATTCTGGCAAGAACTTGTTTAGGGGTCAAAATTTGCAAGGAAAGCGCGCTAAAAACTTGTTTAGGGGGTAATTTTGCTTGCCGGGTAAAACTTGTTTAGGGGGTGTCTGGAAAAAATGTGGTCACGCATGTGTACACCATTATGTTTGACTGCCCCCCCCCCCCCCCCCGGGCTATTAGTTCATCATCTCATCAAAGGAATTAGAGGAGGAGGTATCAGCAGTGGCGTAGCCAGGTTATTCATATTGGGGGGGGGCGAGAACTGAAAATGAACCGACAAGATTGTTTTGAGTCAAGACATGCGCGCGTAGCGCGCCCGAAGTTTTTTGACTTTCATCTATTTTCGGCACGATTGAGGTACATTTTGGCTCTAAACAAGCTTGTACCAACGAATATTGCATTTAGCATGTTTAGGTGACTGTTATGCGCGCAAAAGCGCGCGAAAATTTGTCATATGTGTACTTTTGACCATCATAATTCCATGATTCCTCTGGTCAAATGAACCGACAGTGCCAATCTCAACCGACACGACGTCAATATTGGGGGGGCGATCGCCCCCCTCGCCCCCCCCCCCCCCCCCCCCCCCCCTCTCTGTCTACGCCACTGGGTATCAGAGCACCCTACTCTACAGTTAGCGTAACTAGGGCCTGTGAACAAGGGGGTGGGGGCATAACCGACTATTTTATGTATACATAGAGTTTGTCATTTCATTTTGGAGGCATCAGGGGGGGGGCAAGCCTTCTGTCGGGGAATGCCCCTCTGCGCCCCTCTATTTTACGCCCCTGTACAGCTCTAACACTTTTTCTGTTTTTGTACATTTTCAATAACAAGGTTACTGCAATTGGGTATTTCTAATGCTGAATATTGATCCAAAATATCTGTGTAATTTAACCCTTTTTTACCAAACATAAGTTATTTCGGAGCCTAAACACCATTCATGGAAAACTTGCACGCAACGCATAGATGCAACGTCGTGGATGGGTTGGGTGGGTTATTGATAAAATTGGGGGAAATGAGTTCTGACCATGCTCTATTGAAAGCTTTGTATTTCAGAAAGTTGCTATTCGATTGGGCTCATAATTTCACCAATGAAGGCCAGGTATTCTTCATAAACCTAAATACGAAGCAGCTACGTTTCCCACAAGCTCCGCAGTTTTTGGACCCAGTTTTTTGGGACACGTTGTACAAGAGTTGAGTGAAAGTAACTTGATCCCGTTTGTTTGTTTGTTTGTTTGTTTACACGGTCGGTCCATTTGGCTCAACTCATGAAACAATTAATACTATAAACGCACTTCCCAAATAGCTGGGGAGCACACAATGGTTTTTTGGTCCCGGTCTGGTGGCACGCCAGATATTAAAGTACAAATACCAAAATATTCTTTGAATTTTGTAATCATGAGGTAGACATCCAACGTGGATGTTAAATTGACCTTTGATCAACATAAAAAATAAAAACGGGCTATTGACCATTAAAACATATTATATCCTTAGGAAAAAGAAAAGAAAATTGTCAGCATTGGCGTAACATGCCATTGAAAATTAGGCTGGGGGGGGGGGGCGGGCGGATTTTGGTTGTTTCTTTAATTAAAAATTGAATTATATACTTATTCTATAAATTGCAAAATTTGATCTCACAGAGTCAAATAAATCACAAAATATCATGAGGCCGTTTGCGATCGTCAGATAGGCATTATGACAACTTACATGGACCATATTTTTCGAGCGCGTTTTGTGTATAAAAAACATAATATGCAAGATATGTTTAACATCTGACTGGAAAAAAGGTTTATTTTATTTCATATGATCAGATACATACATGTTTTTAGAGCAATTAGAGCCAAATCAATGGTCATAAAATCTAAATCTGTAATCATCTATAACTGTGTTTATCAATTCGGCAAAAATAACTCTCTGCACCCTGATTAAGGTCGCTGTATGTATGAAATTGATCGCTGTATGTATGAAATTGATCAATTGGATTTCATAAAAGCTCATAAACACCCTGATTATTGAAGCTGTGAACTTAAATTGTATAAGGGGGCTGTCATTTTCTTCGGTAGGGGGCGGGTCCCAAATATCCTGGGAGTCATAGTTTTTTTACACAGAAAATAGGAGGGGCATGATTCATGCCGCATGAAATTAATACCATTGTTATAGGGGGTCAAAGCATAACTGTAGTTGAAATACTGACATTTGTACACGCTTCGCACGCATTTGATCTACAGGATTCAACATTAATTGTAAAACAAAATTTGGGCTTGGCCACTCTAAATTTTTAGTTAAAATACTGAATGCTATTTGCGCGCATTTGTTCGCATGTTTCAACACTGTAAAACAAATTTGGGCTTGGCCACCCTAATTTTAGTTAAAATATTGTAAATGTGCGCGCGCTTCGCACGCATTTGTTCTACATGTTTCAACGGTGTAAAACTGTAATTACTTCCTCATCAATTGTTTCCCCAATAACCGTTACTGATATAGTAAAGTACAGATTTGTGGGTGTTGGGGAGGGGGGGGGGGGGTGAGTCACCCCCCCCCCTCCCCACCGTGAGGGGGTCATTTCATTTAGGGTGTCATGAAAAAATGACGACGATAAATGAGATTTTAGGACCCCCTACAAAGAAAATGACCGCCCCTAAAGCTGCGGGGATCAGTGGGACACTTGCCATACTATTGTCTCGACAGCACATCATCTGCCAAAACCGTACATTTAAAATTCAAAAATGGATTGATTTGATATTGTGGCCATACATATGTGAAGGAGATTGTACATTGAATGATTGGATAGAAAACTACTCATATCTATACGTAACTGTAGAATTTTAAAGCCTGTCTTATCTGTGCTTAATCTCAAAGCATGTCTTATGTAAAATGTGTATCATTAATATGTTGTTATATTATGGGCCAATGGCCTAATTGTATTGTGAAATAACTTGATCTTGAATCTTAATCTCAAAGCATGGCACCAGCGGGTTATTCCACATCCCGTCAAATATGCAAACCATCGTTCCTAAATTCCCACTGTAAGTGTATTTCTCCTCTTTATAGCTACGGTATGTTCAACGCTAAGATTTCTTGAGAACCTGTTTGACAATTTGTAAAATAATAATACTCATTTAGGGATCACGTCAAAACTCGACCGCCCGGCAACCGCCGGTTACGGCCGGTTCCGTTCGGTTCTCACAAAACGTGTCGTCTGTTATAATATACACACATAATGAGGTCAAATAGTAACACTCTGGTGAACACGACCGGTTGAAAGTGCCTCGTCACACACGTGAGCAATAACATCTTGAAGTAATGGGCTCTTTTAAGACTTAAAAGTCTCAGTTGACAACCAGTACAATACAGCTATTGATTTTCGCTGGGGTTGGCTTTTTCAATCTGTTTATAGCTCAATTAACTTTTTAAAATCAATACCGAAAGTCTATGAATGTTTTTTTTTTATAGAACGATTATAGAGAGAGCTATTATGACCGCAAAGTAACAGATTGATAGTGTAAATTGGTCAGATTACAGCATTAAGTCAACCGGCGGTTGTTCAGTGTTGCATGCGCGAATATTCATATACCAGTAAAACATTTGACCTGAAAGAACCGGGCGGAACCGCCCGTAACCGGCAGTCAACGGGCGGTCGAGTTTTGACGTCTCCCCTTAACAAATATTATATCATAATAAAACAATGTACATTTTAACATTTATTTGTTTACAACTTTTATACCGTAGTATTTTTGTACTCAACACCAGCGACTAAGAAGCAATAAATGATACTAAAAAACAATGCCTATAGACTTATTCTTCATATTTCAACTTCTTTATTCTGTTTACATTTCCCAGGAATTGCAGCCACAAAGCCTTTAACGTTGGTGACCCACTCAAATTCACATGTTCCCATAAATTAATACTTTGGGTGCATGCCAGTTACAATATTTTCCAAAATGTAGGATGAAAGTTGTTCCATACACAAGCTGCTAATGCAGTAATCATTTTGGTAGAGAAAATCCATTATTATGTCAACAATTCCGTGACAAAGAAATAATGGCATCTGATCATCCACCTATACCTGTGAATGCACTTTTGTCACAAATATTGTGTACCTACCACCAGTCATGCCAGTCTACTGCAAATAAACCTAACATTTCAAAGACGATACATCACCTTCAATCTCATGTTTCAAGGTGTGACTGATAACACCTTTCACCACTCTTAGTTTTACATCACATTTTCCTCTTCATTCAAATTTACCCCTTCTGAACGCTGTTTGTCTTTTTTGAGACTCTTCTTGCTTTAATATAGGCCTTTGTCCCATGCTTACCCCCATTTTACCCTATTTGTGCATGGATGTTAATTAAATGATATGCTATCGTTTTGTCAATGAATATTTAGGTCATATACAGGGTGTCCCAAAAGTCTATGCACGACTTTGAAGCTTTGTATTTCACAAAATATAAGTCGTATTGAAAATATGAATACATATTTAGAAAGAGGAGATGTGGGAAATAATTTTGATACCAAACATTGGAGTAACATCTGGTTGTAATGCCACCCTAGAAGTAAAATATATATTACTGCAAAAATGTAATTTTATACTTAGGAGGAATAAAGTTCATAAATTCATACCTATTGAGATTAACAAAAGACGGGTAGAGTTAGTTACACGGAAAGTGATCCGTCAATTAATATTTATAATTTTACATTACAGTGATCCCATCATAATAACAAACTATATCTGTCCGCTGCTTCAATGTTTTGTTTGATCTGCATCTTGTATGGAAACTTCTTCAAGTCCTTACGCAAAATTCTGTGAACAATTGATCTTTTAATCTTGTTTTCTGCGGAAAGTCGGCGAATAGATCTCTTTGGACCTTTGGCTACTGCATGTCTTATGACATCAATGTGACTTGTTGATCTACCAGTCTTTCTACCACATCGATACAAACCATGCACAGTTCCTGTGTTAAAAGATGTATCCACTAACCTCAAAATGGATATTCTTCCTGGTGCGCGTTTCACTTTGAAATGTTTTCTGAACTTTTGTTGAGTAAGTTGAACTGAATTTGTTTCAGCGTAGAACCATACAATTTGTATTCGCTTATCCTATGCTGTTTACCATCTTGAATGAAGACTTTTACTGTGCAATGTTGTCTACTACGCCTATTTATGTTATGAGTGACCGAGTTTGGTAATAACATTAATGTTGCAAGGTAAGCATGGGAACTTTGACTAATGCGCAACGTTGCTTTCATACTGTTAATTTATGCGCACCTGATTTTAGCAACAATGTGTGGTATTTGGTATGGGTGGGTCTGGCACATGGCCAAAAACTTCCAACCAGTGTTATAATGTTTTAGGTTCACCAATAGGGTTGTGTTTGGTATCAAAATAATTTCTCAAGTCTCGTCTATCAAAATATGGTTAAATTTATACCATATGATTTATATTTTATGAGATATGACTCTTCAAAAACGTGCATAGACTTTTGGGACACCCTGTACAACCATCATCTCAGATTTTCTAAATGTAACTTTTCCTAGCCTTGTTAAATGTTATATTGGGTCACGCGCCATGAGCTCGCCTCCCAAAACTCAACTCAATGTACAAACTCAATGGGGATAACCCCATGCTTTGTTCTTTTTACAATAACTGGTCATCCCCTAATGTTACAAACACCATTCTGGTCCCATTTTAAAAGTAGTCTTTAAGTATGTGGTTCAACAGACTTGTCAACTATTTGTAACAACTAATTAATTATGGATAAGACCATGATCATCAGCTTTCTTCCTATTCGCTATACAGTCAACATGAATAAAGGGCCTAATCAGCCTCGTTTTACCGGATTTATAAAAATGACTATAACAGAAAAAGTTTTCAACCTATGATAGCAAAAGTATACATTTTTGGAAAGCTTGTAACTAGTAGAGAAATACAGATATGCAGTTTAGATCAGGGAAGGGTACATCCTTAACACATATTTCTGACATTTCTAAAAATATATAAAATAAGAATTGGAGATATTCACTAGCCGGTAAAATTACCTTACCGACGTAGTTACCTTTAACAATTATATATCATCTGATGGGTAATTTCATGAGGAATTCTAATATGTAAAGTAAATAATGATAGGGGTATAGGTAAAAAAAAAATATATGGATCTCAAATCAAAAAACTCTAATATTATTCCGAACATTGTGAATCATACCATTTTAGTCCTTAGTCGCACTATAATTTCAATGGCATATTTGGTTTCCTCATGCAATTTCCCTTCAGAAAATGTATACTTTTACTACCTCAGGGGGTATACAAGCAAATATAAATGGGTAAAGTTAAAATCATGTCGCGAAAGCCAAAATCCGTGTGTAACGCGAAAGGAGGCGAGCTTCTAACACATGACCATTTGTCATGTTGTATACATGTAAAGACATCAAAAAAAGTAACTCGGCTGTTGTAAAAGCATCTATAATTTTAAAATTGTTACTCATATTCTAAAAATGAAAATACCAGGAGACGGACAATTTAATTACGGTGATTTTGACACCTTGTTTGTTAAAATCGATAAAGTATTGTTGTCGCGGTATGTGCTTACAGATGAAAAGTGCCATTTCTATTGTTGCATTAACTCCTATTGATCTCTCTGATTCAGCGTGAAGATAATAGCAGGAATTTTGATAGTTTGTCCATGGCGATGACCTGTCCTGTCTGTCTTTTCGGACCTTCTGAGCATTTGGAGTTTTAAATTCATCCTTTTTAATTGTAAAGAAGTACGCCTGTCATCCCCATTAAATTTGTCCCGGATTATGCTAATCAAGTTTACAGCACAACAAGAACAGCTAATCAAAATTCCCGCTATTATATTCACGCTGAATCAGAAAGTTCAATAGGAGTTAATGCAACAATGGAAATGGCACTTTATATCTGTAAGCACATACCGCGACAACAATACTTTATCGATTTTAACAAACAAGGTGTCAAAATCACCGTAATTAAATTGTCCGTCTCCTGGTGTTCTCATTTTTAGAATATGAGTAACAATTTTAAAATTATAGGTGCTTTTACAACAGCCGAGTTACTTTTTTTGATGTCTTCAACAACTCCCCTATACCAGCCATGCCAGCAAAGCGTTGTTAATTTGAGATAAACCACGCTGCTATTATTAATACGCACGCCAACGCAACCGAAACACGCAGATAATGTGTTTACGCGCGACGCGGACGCAACCGCTGGTATTTGTTGTTTTGGAATGATCGAGCACACGCTGTTTACATCGACCTTTGAAGCTAAAAGGAACTTGACCATTATTTTAATTTGATCATGAAATTGTTAAAAAAAAAGTACAATTAAATTATGTTCTTATTTGCATTGTTTATTTATGAAATGGCGTTCAAATCCTTGGTCGTTGTTGAAAGGGATTAAATCATGTTTCAGCGTATGTGCATCAGTGACAGCATCACCAATCTACACTTGCGTTCTTTGTGTCTGCGTGGTTTATTTCATTCGGGCGTTACTTGCCAGTTGCCCTCTTGAAATTAACCACGCTGAAACATGATTTAATCCTTAAGTAAAAGAGGACAACGTGCCTTGCTTTTTATCACATTCTTAGACAGTGGCATAAATTTGTTGTTGGCATTGGGATGGGGGAGGGGATGATTGACCAGTGGCGGTGCCATCATCAACATTTTATTTTTAGAGTGGCAAGCGGGGGCCAAAAAACAAATGTTTCGGGTGAAAATTTAGACCGTATATTTAGAGAATAAAGGTATTGTTTTTAGACCGTACCCGTGTTATATTGTCTGACATAAATGCGGACGATAGTATTATTTTAAGTAGAACAACGACGCCGCAGGCGGAGTTGTTCTACGCAAAAATAATACTATCGAACGCATTTATGTCAGACAATAACACGGGTAGGCTACGGTCTAAAAACAATACCTTTATTCTCATTCTTAAACAATCATACTTTAGACATTTATAGTCAAAGAAATAAGTACATTTTATTGTCCACATTTGACAACTTTTACCCCTGCTAGGATCGAATAACCCACAAACATTCCATCCAATCACATGCGATGAGTAAACCATGCGTAAGCGTCGTGGCGCCGGCATAAACGCAGGAAAAGCACTAAAGACGCACTGCAGAAGTGCGCGTTGTGGAACAAACCACGCATCGTGAAGGTCGGGCGCACTGTTAAAACGTAAGCCCCACCTCCCCGTGTTAAGTTGTCTCATCTAGATGTCGCCGATTTCTCTGAGAACCAATGAGATTGCTTAAACTTTCTTAGCTGTTTAAGAATGTCTGACATTTATGCGTTCGGGGTATTATTTTGTGACTCCGCCTGCGGCGTCGTTGTTCCACTTAAATAATACCGCCCGCATTTATGTCAGACAATATAACACGGGTTACGGGTACGATCTAAAAACAAGACTTTATTTTCTTAAATATAATAAACCCACAAGGACAAGTTATAACAGTGCAATAACATCCGTAGAGAACAGCCTTTGTATTTATTCATCTGTTACTGGTCGTATTTTCATCTCGACTTTCTTGAGAGAGTAATACTGTCCTTTCCACGTGTTCCATATTACCCCTTTCCATGCTATCTCAGTTCTACCTCCTAGGTAGAGGCCGTTCAGATGAGCCCGCATACAGTCCTTGTACCACCAACCTCCTTGGCCAATAGTAGCACAGTTGTCGCCGTGGGCATCATTGTCGCGGTCTTTGGTTGTGAACTGTTGGTTATTGCTAAAGCTCATAGAATCACCTAGAATATAATGATTATTTCAAAGAATATTTTAGGTTTGAAACAAAAGAAATGTGTTTTCATTTATTAAAGTTCAATAGACATTATAATCACCCTGATGATTTAAAGCAAAAGGAGCACCAACTTTGGCAACTTGTATAGCGGCCACAACTTCCAAGCGCACATTCGTTAAATGGCGTTCTCCATGAAAAACATCTCATCGTCAAAACGTGAACGTAATAACCAGATACCAACCTCATGAGAAATGCATTAAGTTAAGTAAAAATCATGCCTAGGTACAGTAATTCTTGAAATAAGACTTTGAACGTTGGGAAAGGTTTCTGAACAATCTGTTTTGTATTATGGTAAAACTTTATAATATAGTAAAGTGTTAAGTTGACCTTTATGAAACGGAGCCCTATCGAGAACATTTTGGGTTGTAGACAATCGGATATGTTAAAATCCCAGTCAAATTAAGAAATGTTGAAAGAACAACGACTTCAATATTTAAGTTTATTCAAAATCACTCAAACTCCTACAAAAATGGACCCCAAGCATGCCAAGAGTGTAATAGAAATATATGATAGCTTCCTCACCGGCAACACCGCTGTACTGATCGATGTGAAGCCTGTAGTTGCTCTCAAAATCTCCTACATAGAATTTGCCGTAATTAGCAAATTGGGATATGTTGTCAAAATCCTGCATATCTATTCGAAGTTCGTATTCATCCAACGCTGCAAAGGAAAACAACATGAAAAGAACGGATTAATTCGATTCATAATTCATGCATCCTTTTTATTCAATCTTTCTTGCGTTCACCTGTTCGTGCTGTTTTTGCCTGTTCGTTTATTCATTCATTCATTCTAAAACACGCACATGTACTCAAAATCTTTAAACTGGTGGTGTTGGTTAGAAGCAACATAATGTGCATGCTTTAAAATGCGTAATTTTACCTGTTATTTGGTGGATTTTATCATTTCCTAACCAGAATTCGCCTTGTTTGTCTCCAAATCCTCGCCTGTAACTTGCCCATGAGCGGTAAAAGTTGACAGAACCATTCAGACGTCGTTGAAGTACCTATGTGATGTGCATGTAAATTTGAATGTTTTATTATATTTCAATCGAAAAGGCCTTAATCCATTCCGTAACAAATCAAAATCAAAATATGACGAGATAATGAGATACTGGTAATAAATTCTCTCGATAGAAATACAATTATTTATATAATATGGAAGGTGCATTATACTGTGTACGTTTCGGACACAACTGTATCCTTTGTCATCACTTGTGGTGATCTTGACGACTCATGACGCTTTTTGCATTCTTGGAGTTGCCAGTTGATTTATCATCTGGGGATTTTTTGCCAGATGATAATAGATCATCAAAAACGTGAGTGAGGTAGTATTGCCCCTCGTCGCGGTTCATCGTTGAGGTCCCCTTCTTCCTGATTTCTATAGCCTCTCGGATCCATCTCTTATACCTGTCTTGCTCCGTGCCTATAACCTTTGCCTCGTCCCACCCGATGACATGATTAGCGTCCACAACATGGTCTGTTATTGCTGATTTGTTGACCTGAGTGAGCGATGCCTTTCTCCCTGCTCTAGTGGTTGTTGTTTTGTTAGCCTTTTCTGCCTCTTTCTTGTGTTCGCCGAGTCTTGTGCCGAATTGTCGTCCGGTTTCACCTACATGTATGTAGCTCTTTTCACAATTTCTGCATGGAAATCATAAATGGCGTCCGAAATGCTGTGAGGATCTCGTTTATCCTTGGGATGTACCACTAGATTCCGAATTGTGCAGTGTGGTTTCATAGCTGTGCCGATTCGGTAGGATTTCATTGTTCGTGCGATTCGCTCGGAGACACCTTTGACATAAGGCAAGACAACAAACCCGCGGCTCCCGGTGTCTTCATCTTTCTTGATGTTTTCCTTTTTCTTTGTTTTGGGAGTAGCCATCTGTTTTTTCACTTTGTCGAATGACCAAGGTGGGTAGCCGCATACTTGTAATGTATCTTGCACTTTTTTCTCTTCCACTTTCTTGTCCTCCTCTTCGGTAATTATCCGATTCTTTCTGTCATATAGAGTTCTGATTACGCCAATACTACATGTACCTCACTCACGTTTTTGATGATCTATTATCATCTGGCAAAAAATCCCCAGATGATAAATCAACTGGCAACTCCAAGAATGCAAAAAGCGTCATGAGTCGTCAAGATCGTCACTACCACAAGTCATGCAAGTGTTGACAAAGGATACAGTTGTCACTTTGTGTCCGAAACGTACACGTGAGTACTTACACTGGATCAGAATGAACCTTCCATATTATATTACAATCAACGATCCTTATGAACCTTTTTGGTAACAATTATTTATAGCTTTGAACCCCAATATTCGAGTCGTGTCGGTCGAAATTAGCACTGTCGGTTGAGTTTGCAGTGTCGGTTTATTTCTAACTCGACTGCAATTCGGTTAAAGTTGACTTCGGGGAAAATACTTGTCGGTTCACTTTCATTTTCGCACCCCACCCATATAAAAGCAAAACCAAGCTACGCCACTGATGATTAGGGATAGATTCCCAATATCGGCGATTCTGTGCTTACATAAAATTCTTATTCGATATTATTGTGCCAAATCTTGAAGCAGATAATAGAAGGAATTCACTTCATTGCTGATACTTATCAAAGAATGAACGTATTGCTACATTATCTAATCATTCAAAACTACTTATCAAGGAATGAACGTATTGCTACATTATCTAATCATTCAAAACAACTTATCAAGGAATGCACGCATTGCTACATTATTTAACTCATTCGAAACAACTTATCAAAGATTGAACGTATTGATACATCATCTAACTCACTCGAAACAACTTATCAATGAATGAACGTATTGCTACATCATCTAACTCATTCGAAACAACTTATCAAAGAATGAACGTATTGCTACATCATCCAACTCATTTGAATCAACTTATCAAAGAATGCATGCATTGCTACATCATCTAACTCATTCGAAACAACTTATCAAAGAATGAACGTATTGCTACATCATCCAACTCATTTGAATCAACTTATCAAAGAATGCATGCATTGCTACATCATCTAACTCATTCGAAACAACTTATCGAAGAATGAACGTATTGCTACATCATCTAACTCATTCGAAACAACTTATCAAAGAATGAACGTATTGCTACATCATCCAACTCATTTGAATCAACTTATCAAAGAATGCATGCATTGCTACATCATCTAACTCATTCGAAACAGCTTATCAAAGAATGCATGCATTGCTACATCATCTAACTCATTCGAAACAACTTATCAAAGAATGCATGCATTGCTACATCATCTAACTCATTCGAAACAACTTATCAAAGAATGAACGTATTGCTACATCATCCAACTCATTTGAATCAACTTATCAAAGAATGCATGCATTGCTACATCATCTAACTCATTCGAAACAACTTATCAAAGAATGCATGCATTGCTACATCATCTAACTCATTCGAAACAACTTATCAAAGAATGAACGTATTGCTACATCATCCAACTCATTTGAATCAACTTATCAAAGAATGCATGCATTGCTACATCATCTAACTCATTCGAAACAACTTATCAAAGAATGAACGTATTACTACATCATCTAACTCATTCGAACAACTTATCAAAGAATGAACGTATTGCTACATCATCTAACTCATTCGAAACGACTTATCAAAGAATGAACGTATTGCTACGTCATCCAACTCATTCGAAACAACTTATCAAAGAATGCATGCATTGCTACATCATCTAACTCATTCGAAACAACTTATCAAAGAATGAACGTATTACTACATCATCTAACTCATTCGACAATGTTCGAAACAACTTATCAAAGAATGAACGTATTACTACATCATCTAACTCATTCGAACAACTTATCAAAGAATGAACGTATTGCTACATCATCTAACTCATTCGAAACGACTTATCAAAGAATGAACGTATTGCTACGTCATCCAACTCATTCGAAACAACTTATCAAAGAATGCATGCATTGCTACATCATCTAACTCATTCGAAACAACTTATCAAAGAATGAACGTATTACTACATCATCTAACTCATTCGACAATGTTCGAAACAACTTATCAAAGAATGAACGTATTACTACATCATCTAACTCATTCGAACAACTTATCAAAGAATGAACGTATTGCTACATCATCTAACTCATTCGAAACGACTTATCAAAGAATGAACGTATTGCTACGTCATCCAACTCATTCGAAACAACTTATCAAAGAATGCATGCATTGCTACATCATCTAACTCATTCGAAACAACTTATCAAAGAATGAACGTATTACTACATCATCTAACTCATTCGACAATGTTCGAAACAACTTATCAAAGAATGAACGTATTGCTACATCATCTAACTCATTCGAAACGACTTATCAAAGAATGAACGTATTGCTACGTCATCCAACTCATTCGAAACAACTTATCAAAGAATGCATGCATTGCTACATCATCTTACTCATTCGAAACAACTTATCAAAGAATGAACGTATTACTACATCATCTAACTCATTCGACAATGTTCGAAACAACTTATCAAAGAATGAACGTATTACTACATCATCTAACTCATTCGACAATGTTCGAAACAACTTATCAAAGAATGAACGTATTGCTACATCATCTAACTCATTCGAAACGACTTATCAAAGAATGAACGTATTGCTACGTCATCCAACTCATTCGAAACAACTTATCAAAGAATGCATGCATTGCTACATCATCTAACTCATTCGAAACAACTTATCAAAGAATGAACGTATTACTACATCATCTAACTCATTCGACAATGTTCGAAACAACTTATCAAAGAATGAACGTATTACTACATCATCTAACTCATTCGAACAACTTATCAAAGACTGAACGTATTGCTACATCATCTAACTCATTCGAAACGACTTATCAAAGAATGAACGTATTGCTACGTCATCCAACTCATTCGAAACAACTTATCAAAGAATGCATGCATTGCTACATCATCTAACTCATTCGAAACAACTTATCAAAGAATGAACGTATTGCTACATCATCCAACACATTCGAAACAACTTATCAAAGAATGCATGCATTGCTACATCATCTAACTCATTCGAAACAACTTATCAAAGAATGAACGTATTACTACATCATCTAACTCATTCGACAATGTTCGAAACAACTTATCAAAGAATGCACGCATTGCTCGATACATCATCTAACTCATTCGAAACAACTTATCAAAGAATGAACGCATTGCTACATCATCTAACTCATTCGAAACAACTTATGCTCAAACAATGAATGCATTGCTACATCATGATCGAACTCATTCGAAACAACATGTTAAGCCTAATGACATGCATAAATCAAATATTTCGTTTACGCATTGTGCTCATCAACACAACGACTATACTCATACTGTGTACGTTCAAAATATTGCTTAAACATATCCCAAATTGACGGACAAACATTGGTTCATGGATCTTTGAGGAACTTACCATCCATCCCCCTCCATCTGTCTCCATATCACAATACACCTGGAATGGCCATGATCCATGGTCTGGCTGTATTGTGTACACACCACTGAGGCTCCGGTCGTTCATTTGCTGTATTTCATGGCAATTTCTGGGGATTATACCTGTAATTGCAATACATATGTAACTCAGTGTTATTTTACAATAAACTCAAAACATATCTGTTGCGAAACATTAACTTTGTTGCTCAATGTTGACAATGGCTATGTTACGCTACTTCGGAACCATGAGAACATTTAAGGGAATATTACGGAACTTCGGCATCTTTCGGCAGCTTACTAATTTGGGGGATCACGTATTGGGCATAGTTATTTATGGCAACTTTAGTCTCGTTAGGAACATTTTGGGGAACATTGCTCATTTTTCAGCAACGTTGGCCATGTTTCCCGCTTGTGAAATCAAGGCTGATCTTCCGATATTTATTGTTAAAAATTTGAGTTCGGCGACAGTCTTATCGTATTCGGATACGTTCTCTGGTCTAGTGTTCAAGACCGTGACACCAAGTCCGCAATGTTAACCCATAGGTTAAGGATAGCTACAGGGGAGATATCTGCATAATTGTAATTTCTATAAACTGAAACAAATCTATTTTCACCCACAGGATCCGGACAACGAACTTTAAGTCACAGATCGTACGAAAATAACCCCCGAAAATAACCCGTCATCAAACCGCGCGCGACTGGTAAAAACAGGAACATGATTATGGCTTGGGGTTACCATATCCTGTTAAAGGATGCAGATATATGATAACAAAAATAAAATTATCATTCACTGTTATCTGGGTCAACCACACAACTATCTCAAATCCGTTGAGGACCAACACATAACCAAAAGATGGACTAGAATCAACTGGTTCGCGATACAATTCAAATGTTCCCCTTTCCTATGGTGTCACTTCTAATAAAAAGCCAAAGTACTCTTAATTAGAAAAATAGAAACAAATAGGGCCTAATATAGTTTAAAACTGAAAATTAATTTAGGCTTCACAATACGGAATCCAATTCTGAACGACGGGGTAACCATCCGACTTCTGGCGCGGGCTTCTGGCAAAGAATGACGCTAGCATTTGGACTCCTTGCCTCGAAGACTTTGCCTTCAGCATATTCAGCTATAACTTATAGGGTTTTATCTGCCATCGAGACTTTGAACCTTGTTTGATATCACTTAGGAATATTAACATGTGTAAGGTTCTGTAGGACATACGATGGACTCAACTGCCCTGATTAGGTTCGTCGGACCTTTGGACGTTAGCTTTCATCACCAAGGTTATATTATTGGTGGATTATAGACTTTACCACACTGTATATGGAAGCTATGATCGCGTTATCGGTGTGATTTCAAGGGGTTGTTGAATGGAGAAATCACACGTAAATAATTATTCTACAAATAAGTCCGGTGAGACATTTATTTTGTCTAAAGTTAGTCGAAATGATGTCGACTGAAAGAACAATTTGTGGAACAATAACTAAAACAATTCCGAGAACAACGCAAATAAACGTATTCCAAACGATATTTACCGTGCGTTTTTAAAGTCATTTGGTGGTGGTAATGTCATTTTGCCAATGTTGTAATTGTTAGGTTTGATCGTAATATTGTTACAACGGTATTAGGTCACGTAAACGCAAGATACACTAATAAACATTGGCATACCATGCATTTTACCCCATCAAAGTTCATAACCACTTTGATCTCTTTCTGTATTTTAATCTTAGCTCAATTTACTGAATAAATTGTTTATTGTCATATTTCATAACCTGATAATAACAAACTGTACAACCCTCGTTATTTGAAATTATACGTCATATACTGCAGTATTAATTATCATGGCAATTCCGTGCGTTTTTCTCGCATTTCAATTAACCAATATAGAGTGTTTAGTAGGAACAATCTCATCTTCAACACAATATAGCCCGCCACTCCGCCCTTGGTTTAAACGCCCATCAACATCAACGCCCAGTCGCCCACATACCTGGTAAAGCTGATCCTATATGTTCCGTAAGCCGATGTACTCTTTCATTTAACAGTGTCACCTCTTGTCGAAGATTGTGGACTTCCTTTAAGATATCTGACGTGGAGCAATTAATGACTGGTGCTAGATAAACGTTAGGTTGACAGACCTGATGAGAAGATCCATCATGTCCATTGGCTGTGGCTTGGTTATTTCCACCGCCCTGGTCAACCATAAAACACTTGTTAATATGAATGTTGACAATTATATAACCAAAAATTATAGACGAAAATGTTGCCATATTTAGTGCTGTTGCTCAAACTTTGAATGGTACTGTGAAGCTTGCTTCAGTCTGGAAACATTTATAGACAAATACTTGTATTCCTATTTTCGTTTGCAGGCCGCTGAGTCCATTGAACTTCTACTCTGATCCTGAGCTATCTTTTGAGGTGTCGTGGGTAGTTTTGATGGGTGACTCTTATCCGTACAAATAATGATGAAACAAACCATTAAAGTTATCCTGTTTATTATAATCATAACAGAAAAGGGAAGTTCAAAACACAGGTTATGTGACGGTCATGGTTAATGTTTATGTTCGCCTCTTCATACAAGTACCGTGGGCAATTCAATGCTTATTCAAAAGTAAAATGCTCACACACAAAATAGGATTACTTAAAAATGACGAAATTATATTATTTTGAAAACAATAATTTAAATATATTAATCAATAAAAGAAGAAGTACAAGGACTACTTAAAGGGACATTAAGTGGTGTTGAAAATTTTAAATGTTTAAAAATTTACTTCAGAATTCAAGATGAACATTAAAAATTGCCATTATTGTTGTTTCACTAACAAAAACACAGCAAAACTTGATTAAAACAATATCATCGCTATTTATTGAAAAACGCCCTCTATGCAAATATGGTACGCGTTATGTATCACGCGTACTGCAGGGGAATACTGTCGGACGTAAAATGCTCGTCGCGGCTGTACGAGCATTTTTGAATCGACGTTTTCTTCGGTACAAAGAGGGCTGTTTTTTCTTAATCCTTATAGGTGTAAGTTCATACATGTAATACAATTATAAAAATATACTAATCCCAGTTTTTATCATAATTGAGGGCGCAGTCTCCAACACATCTCTTAGTGCCCCTTTAATTCTTGCTTGTCTTTTTAACCAATTGTTCCGTAAAGGGCAGTGTCAAAAAAGTGTCCCATGTGAAGCATGATTTCTTTTTGGCCATGAAAAATGTAACAATTGAATGTGAAATAGTAATAATCATGTCCAGGTATCATTCATGTGTCAACAGAATTTTGTTCTATCCATTTTGGATCTTTCGTTATCAAATTATGGCAAATACTCAGGCATGTCAAATTCACCTTTGGCCACTTATCATGTCACGAGAACTATTTTATTAGAATCGTCATTCAGTGTGTAATTAGACACAATCAATCAAATCAATAATAATCTACCTACTACAGGGTGTATCAGAAAGAACTGTACCGTGTTTCTAAAATACATAACAAATACAAAATGATTATCGTTTTAAATTTAAACATCTAAAGGTGAACATGTTTCCTATATATATATGGTAAGACATAATCGAAAAACGATGAAAACGTGTTTTCAATTTCAATCAATCCTCTCTACTACCCCAATATTTCAAACATTTATTGTAGCCCACACCACATAAGCAATATTCAAAACTTCCGCCAAAGAAAGGAAAGTTAAAACCACTCAAGCAGAACAAATCCTGGTTTATTTACTGATTAAAAATCAAAATGTATCTCAAAATTTCACCCACACAAGTATGCAAATAATAAATAGTTATACAAGTGATGTGAAAAGTTGAGATATACGACCAAAAATAAACCCTGTCCTATGAACGAATGGATATCTCAGGTAGGGTTAGTAATTTCACAGATTTTTTGAATTGATCATTTCGACCAAAGTTGAAATCTACTATCTTTACCAAAAAGTCTGTATTTTCCATCAGAAATGTCCGATTTCCAAAATTTAAAATTCTTATGAAAGCTGGGCGTTTGCGCACGATATATGTGAACACAGTTTGAACAATATCAATCGAATTCATACCGTAGTAAATCATATTGCCTCGGTACAGTTCTTTCTGATACATCCTGTAAATGTTGATAGTTGGTTCAATTTGGGTGGTAGAAAAACATATTTCCATCCATATTATCCATGACAAACCATAGAATATATGAATATTAGATATATTTTTAACAATACATCGATGTATCCTATAAATCATCATTGAATCTCAAATGCATTTTTTCATCGCGTAGCGAGTGGACACAGCCCTGTTTTATACCTTTTAGCCTTCCATCAGGATGTGCAGACGAAACCTAAATTTTGAATTCGTATTGGAATAACACTCGCGAATGTTAATCTTATCATTTTGAAAAATTCATCATAATTAGAAGATTTTTTTTCTAATCCAAAACCGTTGGAGTTGGCTGACCAACTCCATTTTAAATGCTATTTTTAAAATTATTTTATCGTTAAGGTCATGTTTTTTATACTGGGTACCCAAAAAAGGTGGATCTGTTACATTTGCACTACATATTATTACTTTGCATGCATATATTTTGGCTATTCTTTATCACACATACTTAAATTTGGTCTTATTTTGATGAGAAAGTATTTGGCCTTTATTTTAAAAAGAAAAATATAAACTACCATGGTTCTGTTAATTACAATAGTTCGTTAAACCTAATTAGTCAGGGGTGGAGGAGTATGTGGAGGAGGAGTATGTGGAGGAGGAGGAGTGCATAGTTGAACAAGTATGGTGCAATATACATTGGGCAAACATAAAATGCACTGGTTTCACTCTTGGTACAATTCTATATTGAAAACATAACATTATTGAAGTATATTTGAATTAAAAATATAATTAGTTAATTAAGAAATCATTAATTAGCATTAAATAAGAAGCTCAACAAATTGTTAAGAAACGTAAGTTGGTCGCAGTTTGCAAATGTATGCAAACATTTGCCTGCACCAAACTGTCCATTTTAAAAGTATAGAAAGGTTGAGGTACCCTTTTGAATAAATAAATTTAACTATTTAATTAAAAATTAAAAGAAGATATGTAATTAACCTCATGTATTCTGTATTGTCTGGATGTTAATTAGCACATTTTGTTAAATGCGTTTAAGTGTGGTGTTATTACTTGTTTTTAACTGTGTTACCAAATAAGTAAAAAACTGCTGGTTTTCATCAAGCTTGTAAACTCAGGAGTATTATTAAATTCTTAGGAATGCAACTGACCTGACCTAGTATAGGATGACCAGCATAAGCAGTTTGCCAATCAACATTGGATCACCCTATATGTTGAATACAACTTAAAACGAAAACAATTATATTTCAAACTTAAATCAGACTCTTGAAATTTGAATACTGGGTTCAAACATTATGGAAACTAACCTAATTTGTTCATTTGAATGTGCTTTGCACATCATGAAGGTACAAGAAGAATGAACGCAATTAATTGTATGCCACTAAACATGTGCCATTGGGAAAATTTGAGTCACCCTGTAGTTAAAGGGCCCCTTTTTATTGAACATTATTTGAAACTCATACCACTTTAAGCATTTGCCACATCAAATTGGAATGTAAAATCATGTTTCAGATGCAAATATAAATTCATTCAATTTAATGAGTTGTGGATAATCATGTATACCTATAAATTAATGTTTTAAACACCCTATATGTTAGAAAAGGGTGACTTTTAAAATCAATCAATGTTCATGTACATGTAATTGATGCATTTTTATTTGAAATCTACTTGAATTTTGTTAAAATACTAGTCTTTGTATGTATGTAGTAATAGAAGCATTTTTCTGGAACTAAATAAACAAATTTGTAGACACCCTGTATGTAGAATTTCAGATTCGTAATGAAATTTAATTTGCATATGTCTGGATGGGTATTTTATTAAACTACTTTAAATCTGTACTGAACTTTTCTCTCATCACTTCATATACATAGTGGAACTAATTATTGTAACCCTTCTTTTTAAAAAGATTTTGCTTGTTACACCCTGTACAATTTCGGACCACCCTGTATAATCAACTTAATTGTATGCTATTTGCATCCGTTACAGTATATGCTTTCAGAATATGTATACTTTTACCAACTTTAAATGTAAACTTTTTCAGATCTAATGCATAAACTGAAAAAGGAACCTAATTTATGGAAAAAGGGACATGTAACACAAATTGTACCCAGTATAAAAAACATGACCTTAAACGGACGATGACATAAACTCCCGTTGCCATATTGGGTCGTACGAGACGCGTGGCCAGCATCGCCTGAGGATGTGGTTTCAAGGTGTGTGAGCACCCTCTTAGGCATTTGTAACAATACCAGTCAAATTACCGTCTTTGGTCGTAAAGTTAGGAATTTTGTTACGAATGCAGTCAAAATCTTTCAGTGTAAAGTTAGGCATTGTTCCACAATTAAAAAAACCCCACATCGTTCCACGAGTAAGTCAATGATATAAAAACTGTGTGAATGCAAATAGACTATCCCTTTTAATATCTTCGATTTTTTATCTTTGTTATTTATATAGTACGAAGTTACAAACCGATACTAATGTAGGCAATATAGGAGATCCTATATAATATATAAGGCCCTTTGATTATCAAACTTTTCATTATACAGGCGACACGTTTAAATAGGAACACAGACGAAAACACTATAAGAACAGCAGCGAATACAAATGATATTTTATCTTTCTGATATTGAATAGCCCGGTTGAATAGCATCACGTCCTTTTTATTTATTTTATTTAAATACTTTAGGGAGTGTTCATAAATACTTTGGTGGGGGGGTTGGAAAATATGAGGGGGGGGGGCCAACCAAA
Source organism: Ophiura sarsii (assembly GCA_035610835.1). Lineage (NCBI taxonomy): Eukaryota > Metazoa > Echinodermata > Ophiuroidea > Amphilepidida > Ophiuridae > Ophiura > Ophiura sarsii. The sequence goes on from CM069443.1 coordinate 3,731,815, forward strand.
AAAAGGTTCTTAAAAGGGGGGGTCAGGGAAAAAAGTGCTTGTATAGGGGGGGGGGGTCCAAAAAAAAAGGTTGGTATTTTTGACAAAGCAGCAAAAAAAGTGCTTGTATAGGGGGGGGGGGGGGGGGGTCCAAAAAAAAAGGTTCTTGAAAGGGGGGTCAAGAAAAAACCCCACCCTATTTGGGGGGGTCCAAAAAAAAAAGATGTCCATGGCTCAATTGTTTCCAACCCCCCCCCCCCCCCCCCCCCCCCCACCAAAGTATTTATGAACACTCCCTTAATGGCGTTGAAAATATCGTAACTATAGGTAAGGCTATAGGATGAAAATGAAAAAAAATAGTATACAATTTCACTTTTGATAATAAGGGTCATATCAAAGGTCATTATTGAGTGTGATATTGTATACATGGTATGTGGGCAACATTTCATTGTATTGTATTGATATACTTTGCATGAAATAAACGAAAATGTCCAGATTCCTTGCATGGGGTCTTAAAGATGAGGAAGTAAAATAAATCTAAAGACCGACTCGCTATACAAATCTAAAATTAACTACTTTGAGCTACGCGCAAAACCCCCGATTAAAAAAGGATTATTTGTACCTTAACTTTTGACTTTGAAAGTAAACTGACGCACAAACCCGGTAAATAAGTTTCCTTTTTGTGGGCGACAGGAAGGAAACTACTTAGTAACGTATTTAGGCCTGTCCGATGTCCTACAGTATCCGCGGCCTGACTGAAAATCACTATAAAATTATTTTAATCGGACTATAGGCGCGGCCTAGGCCTAAGCTCATAGATGATGAAAACTAAGAAAAAAGGTATTGACCACGGGGTATTTCCGGCAAGAATCACTTCTGATCCCACATAATGACTTTGACATCGAGTGTTAATTGAATGGTATAAAACAATATATCAACAGACAATACAGGACTTGTTATGAGACAAGGTCGTTAAAAGTGTGAACCGGGAAATGCTGAATTAAGCTATCAAGTACAACAACGGCCTGGTTCAGTAGAATATATGAACACAGGAGGGACACACGCTACATGTATACCGTATAGTACAGACACGATGATTCATAAGAGTGGCTATTGTTTATAGATAGGAGTTTATAACAGACAATTGCAGGGCACGAATTATAATTTTATGGTTGGATGAATTCATCATATTTTTGTTTTGATATGGATATTTATGTCTAAACAGCCTCAGTTTTTGCCAGGATTATTATATATTCAACCACGTGTGGACACAAGTTTCACTGACTGTAATTGAGGTATGGCCGGGGGTATGGCTGAAACAATGAGTGCCAGGACATGTTATACCACATCTCTTGTGTGGGGAATTATTTGTGTAGTATTACTGGATGTGACCTATGGATTTAACTTGGATTTAATGTCACCAATTATACATAACGGACCTGTGGACTCGGAATTTGGATTTTCTGTTGAGTTACATAGAGAACAAAACATAGATTGGTGAGTAAAGGAACTATTAATTTGGATGATGGATGCGTTTGTGCCATATACAAATCGGCAACACGCCGCATTGTTTTTGTCAACAAATGTAAGACATTATTATGTTTTGAGGTGTCCAAGTGTGGATAATATGATATCGGATCCAAAACATATTACTAATGATAAAATTGGATGATTTACGCCCGCCCAATATGTATTGGTCTCGCTATGTTTTTATATTTTTAAAAACTCATAGCTCGACCAATACATGGGCTCAATCTATCCAATTTTATATCAATATCGGAAGCTGGTATAGCTGCAACCACCATGTGCTGCAACTCAAGTTTGATTAGGCCTGTGTGCCGTCAGAAATTTGCATTAGGCCCTGGGCATAGGGGGCTGTCATTTTCATCGGCAGGGGGTGGGTGTCCCAAATATCCTGGGGTCATAGTTTTTAACACGGAAAATAGGGGGAGGGGTTATGAAATGAATACTGTACAATAGGGGGTAAAACTAGTTAAAAATGACATTTTTTTCAGATTTGTGTGTGTGTGAGAGGGGTCATTAAAATAATCAACATCTGCGTAGGGGGTCATAAAAATAATCCGCTTTTGTGTGGACATGGTTTGGATGGTCATAAAAAAGACGGCGAGAAATGACATTTTGGGACTCCCATCCCTCACAAAGAAAACATGTGCCCACTTAGTGACTGATACACACCTAAAAAGATAAACCAAAATAAAATAAAATGATAGGCCTGCATGTATTGTAGAACTATTTGGATACAATTATATTCATAGTGTTGTTTTTTTCAACCCTTTTGGAAAGATCTTTATTATTCAAATGTTTACCCAAACCATCATATACCATGTAAATTTTGTTTCCTTTTTGTTTCTTTATTTGTTTGATTTTAATTTTAAACGCTCGTTTGTTTTTTTACTTTTTTAAAACTTTTTTACTTTTTAAATCCCGTGCTCTATGCTCCAATTTGTGTATGCTCGAAACTCGAAACGGTGGACGACCGTTCCTCAGTCTACCAATATTACGCTGCACAATTCATCCTACAGGCTGTCAATAAACAATCGCGCGGGAATTTCCCATTTTCGTCTGATCGTCGATCGATTCCTGCAAAAGCATGTGATTTGATCTTGAGCTGTAACTGCTCAGCATCGAATCGAATTTTTTAAATGGCAAATTAGTTACGTAACATGCTTCCTAGATCATGAACTGAGAAGTAAGAAAATGAGAATAGGCTTCAATTGTTAGCTGAGAGTGAGAGAGTCTGCGTACGTATTAGTTTTAAAATTTAAAGTATTTAGACAATGTAGACGTAGTAGGCCTAACTAGTAAAGTAACTTAAGTTTAACTTAGTAAGCTTCCTTCAATATAATAATACATCCTTCAAGTCTGCATTGAGGAAACCACTGAAGTAGCCTGGTGTCTATCAGTTTTTACTTGCACATTGTATATATTCTACACCTTTCGCATCTGGTCGTCGATGTGACGACGCATGCACACACACGCAGTGCGTCATTCTTCGTTTACATGAAGTCTGCACTTTACAGGGAGAAAGAAATTGTTCACATAATTATTCGTTCTCCGATAAGGCTAATGAAAGTCAATTACGAGTTTCCCGTTACTTTTTTTCGCTGAGTGAAGGGGCGACTTTTTCATTATTCATTATTCATTATTGATCAGATTTCAATGTTGACATATAAATGCATATTTTATCAACCCAAAGGCAAAGCCTCACAGGCCTGACAGTGGCTTCATGAAAGGTATTTACAATAAAAGCCCTGTTTTGAGCCTTATACATGTAGTTCCCAGTCTCATATTTTACAAAGAAAGAATATGTTCGAAATTGCAAAAACTCGTTACAATGCAATGGTTTTTTGAAAATATACAGTATAATGAATTTTTTGGCAATCTTGACATTTTGATGTGGGTGAAAAAAAGTGACGCCCCTGCTTGGTCAAATGTTTTAAACTATACATACATGTATTACTGGCTATAGGGTATCAAATATTGTGAGTTGTGACTACTTGTTTACTTTAGGATCAAGGGCGGCGGAACCGGGGGGGGGGGGGGGGGGTGGGGGGGGCCAGGTGAAAGTGGTGGGACACCATGTGCACTGTGCCCCCCTAGAATTTTGTGGCTGAACTCTTTTAATCGAGCTCCACAACATTTTTTACCCCAAAATAATTGAGAAGATTGACTTTTAGTGTCAAAAATACATGAAATTCTCTTAAACTGCAAGCAATTTTGCATTAAAACCAAAAAAAATTCGCACGCTTCGCGCAATTTTCCTTGCCAATTTTTCCCTCCACGAAACAACCTTTGGTCCCATTTTTTATGCTGGTGGTGCTGCCACTGATTGAGAGTATCAATGTCCTTCTTAGGTTGTAGCTGAGACGACTTCGTTTCAGTCCATAGTAGTTTTTTCCATCCAAAAGTATGAGAGTCGCATTTTCAACAAGAATTAGTTAGCATGGTTGTAGTGATAGTCTTGTGGACATGACTTCAAAGCGCATCTAAGTTATTGAGAAGATTGTTAACGGTATAGCCTATATTTTCGCAAATAATACATTCGGTGTTGAAATTAAAATTGAGTTGCGCATCGCTCCTAAAGTACAAATGTTTATTATTAATAAATTAATGTTAGTGATAAACATTATGCCATTTTCCGTTTCAAAATGGACCGCAAATGGCCTCAATATGCATCTAAAATTCCAAATTTAGCTCCACGGAACCCACGCTGTAAGAAGCTCCGCTCCGCTTTCCAGGATCATAATCATTATACAAATGTTCAATTATTTCATTATTCATTATTGAAAAAATTCAGCAACTAAATTGCCATTTTTCTTACAAAATAGACATTATCAAGAAATGGCCTTGATGCAGCGGAAATTCAAAACTTTCCGGGGCCCGGTAATCATAAAATGTTCGTTTTCATTAATACTACTGGTCACTTTTTGGAAATCTTGTCATTGGGTTGCGGATTTTTATTTTTATTTTTAATTATTGCTGTACAAAGTACAATTTCGTGGGCCTTTACAATGTCATGAATGTGTTAATTATATCAAAATACGCCATGAAATGGCCCCTGAGCGCATATCAAAACCCAAAATTTCCCGGGGCCCTTAAGCGGGCCCCGGACCCCACGCCGCAAGGCGCTCCACTCGCTCCGCTCGTTTCGCTTGCATGATCGTAATTTCCGCGCCTGTTTAGGATCACAATATTTTGACTACAAGTACATTTGTTTAGGGTATTGACAATAGCCTACTGATTATTACTTGCTTACGGTATGTAAAATACTGTCCAAACATGTGTCGGGGTGCTTTTTCACATCAATGCAATTACCTGTATACTTATTTAGGTTGGTTTTTGACGGTCCATGGACGCGCCTGATACCCCCTTGTTATGACCAGTGCCCCCCCCCCCCCCAAAAAAAAAAATCAATTTAGTTAAAATTTGACAAAAATTGACAATTTTAGTAGAAAATGGCCATTTATAACCAATTTTAGTAGAAAATGGCCATTTATAACCAATTTAGGTTAAACTATACCAAATTTGACAATTTTAGCATAAAAGAGCTCAATTTTGCATTCTCATACCAAATTTGTTAGAATTAGACAAAAAAAGTCACCAAAAAAGATAATTGTAGCATAAAACGGCAATAAAATGTGCATCTTCTTTTCTACATTCACCCCTAAAATTCTTGCCCTTCCCTTCCCCCCCCCCCCAAATTATGATACTGGTGCCACCACTGCCGGTATCATGCGTTATTAATCTAGTTAATCCTCCCATAAGATGAAAGTAATCGACTGATAAATAAGCAAACTGTGATAAGTGTTGTAAGCTGACTGCATTTATTCCCCATTCCAGTAGGATTTACACACAGTAAATTGATTTGCTAAAATGGTCATTCTAACCACATCAATTATCAAAATGTTCCTGAAATATTAATTCTTTAACTCTGGGATAAGCAGTTAATCTTATGATACCAAAGTGTCAAATAAAAAGACAAATCTGAATACCTGCATCAGTGACTGGTGATGCTGCATCACCAGTCAACCTTCAAGAAGTGGAGGCATGTGGGTCTTCTAGCTTCATGGTCAGAGCCGAAGTGATATCCCCGCGCCACAACAGTGCTCCATATGATCATGCTGCAGTAATACTCATGTGTAAATCCCAGGAATGGCAAAAAATGCGGACAGTTTACAAAACATGCCGCAGTTTGCTTATTATCAGTCGATTACTTTCATTTTTAGCGAGGATAAATTAGATTAACAATGCTATACAAACAACAAACATTTCATGGTTCAATGCATGCATCAAGGTCAAATGATTGTTTCAAATCATGCACAATGTTTTTTGATTCATCCTGTATAGTGGATTCACTTCTCAGATTATGGCTGGTGTACTGTACCATTTCAGTATAGGTTTTTGTATCATCCAATTGAGGTGGAAGCAGTGATTTGAAATCTGAATCTGATCATTGACTCCAGTAGCGTAGCCAGACGGGGAAAAGCCCCCCCCCCCCCCCCCCGAAAGAAAATTTGACCGGGAAAATCGGGAGGCAGAGAAAAATCGGGAAGGCAAAGGAAGGGAAAGAAAGAGAAAGAAAGGTAGAAGAGGAGACAAAAAGGGAAGGAAAGGGAAAAGGGAAAGAAAACGGACAGAAAGGAGAAAGGAAGACAGGCAAATTAGTTGGAAAATTGCAGTTTTTCACGCCGGTATGGGGAGGCAACGTCTCTAACCCCCTCCCCCCCCTCCCCTCCCCTCCCCCTCCCACTCTCCCCCCCCCCCCCCCCCCCCCCCGCTTGTATACTCGACAAGTAAAAAACCTGGCTACGCCACCGGGTCGAACTGATGTTCACCGGGGAAAAAAAAACCTAGTACCCCCCTGACAAGTGACCCTAAAAAGGACAGACATCACTTAGAACGGGTTGAGTTTTTATTGAAGCGAAATTTGTTAATTGAACAATGGTTGCCAATTTTGGGGTATAGTCTATTTAGCTATCACGAGCCAGTGACGTAACTGCGTAGAAAAAAAGAGAAAAAACAAAAAAACACAAAACCTGCATATTCTACTAAATGCAGCACATAAACATGCTCGGCTATTGAGGCGCCGGCTTATACACACGAGCGTAGAAAGATGAAATATACTTATGAGGCTGATCGGTTTGTCACGGACGGACGTTTGTGCAAAACATGAGGGAAAAACAGTTTGTAAAAAGTAACTACTGACATTTATTCAACTTTTTATGTTTAATGTTGTAGAGAATCATCAACTTTATTGAAATACACAAAAAAAAATAAGGTGTGGTTTGTTACTAAAAATAGAACGACGGAAATGTTTGTGTCACGGACGGACTAGATAGAAATAGGGTTCTCTACCTTTTAGTGCTTCTTTTTAATTTCTATCTAGTCAACTCCATATTCCCCAATGCTTTCAGGTCAAATAGTAAGTAAGATACATGGTTTGAATATCTGATACACAGCATTTAAAAATATTTCTTATTTTTTACAGGGGTAGGGTAACAAACTTTGTCACGGACGGACATTTTTGAGCGTCACGGACGGACACAAATGTTAACTACATAAAAAACTTTGAAATTGCCACTTATTTACACTTTAATATGAAAAAATGGTATCAAATACTTACAAAATAGTAAGAAAAATGTTAAGTCATGAATTTTCAGTCTTAGTAATAAAAAGCAGTCAAGATATTAGTCTTTTTCCAACACTACGGACAAGATAGAAATAGGGTTCTCCGGACCTTTAGTACTTATTCCTAATTTCTATTTAAACAATTCCATATTCCTCAAGCTTTCCAGGTCAAATAGTAAGTGAGATACATGGTTTGATACACAGCATTTGAAAACAGATTTATTTTTTAGAGGAGAAGGGTAGACCTGTAACAAACTGTGTCACAGACGGAAATTTGTTAGCGTCACGGACGGACACAGATGTTGAAGAATTGAAATTGCCACTTATTTACATGACAAAATGGTATCAAATACTTACAAAATAGTAAGAAAAATTGTATGTCATAATTTTTCAGTCTTAGTAATTAAAAAGGATCACAAGATACCAAAACCAGTGTGATGGTTATATTCAAAGGTTGCAGAATTTGGCACTTTGATAGCAGAGGGTGATCGGTTCAAGGTTCACATTGGTGTGAAAAAAATTACTTTTTGATATTGATATTGAAATGTACCTCACAATATTGGATAACATCTTGGCTAACTGAAACTGCATTCGAAAGAAGAAAAAATGCGGAAAAAGTTTTCGGAACAGTCCATTATTGCCCAAGGGGTAGAAACAAGATACGTCATGGACGGACATTCTTTGTAGAAGTTGACCTTGCCATATTTTATGTTAATGAAACATTTTCATGATAGATGGCACATTTATCCATTAAATAAGGAATATATTTTAGAAAAAAAGTTCTGGGAAGTAATTACCCTGCCTTGTGATAACTTTTTGATGCAGAGTTGTCCGTCCGTGACGCAAAAAAAGTTTTAAAGTTTTACAACTTTTTTCAAGGAAAGAGAGAAAAAATAAAAACATAGTAAGCTATCTCCCCTATATATACCCCCTTTCTCATGTAGAAATGAAACTTAACAATGGCGTCAATAAATAAGTGAAATCAGTGATTAAAAGTTGTCACGGACGGACACAAATTTTGTCACGGACGGACATTATTCAGTTCTGAGTACAAATGCCAAACTGAATCCTGCCCCTCTTACCATAAATGGCAAGAGATAGACCTGCTGCATCATATAAATTGACTGTATGCTGTGATACAACTTTGTAAAACAATTTTGACCCTTCTTTTATAAATTTTGTTCGATTAATTGTGTAAAAGACTGTTTCCTGTGATACAACTTTTTAAAACAATTTTGACCCTTCTTTGATAAGTTTTTGTTCAATTAATTGTGTAATTAAAGGTTAGTGATAATGGATACATGTAGGCATCCAACCGTGTTTTGAGTTTTTCAAAGTTTCATGAAGAAAAAGCCTGCAACTTTTGATAGTGCAAAGCTTAAAATTAAATTTGTGCTAACATCTCCAATGATACTTTCTGATTTCAATGCTGTTACTTGCTTTTATTTCACATACAATTATTATATGGGGCAATTTTAAACAGTGTATTTTAACTGATCTCATGCTACCCCTTTTATTTGCAAGCATTATTTCAGCATGTACAGGCAGTAAGGTTAACAAGTGCAAGCTATATTACAGATTCACCAAAGAAGATCTGCTGAGGGTTCACAAATGCGCAAATAAGCAAATGACTTCATTTGACTTCAAGTAATTTTACAGTGCACCTGGTGAGTGCACCTGGTGAGTGCACCTGGTGAGCATCATAACATGTGCTCACTGCTGTAGCAAACCTACTCATTTGCATAAAGGGCATACCTGTATGGACTAGTTCATTTAATGGTAAGAGGGTGGTATTCAGCTTTGCTTGTGTGCTCAGAACTGAACAGTAGCTAACAGTGTCCGTCCGTGACAAAATTTGTGTCCGTCCGTGACAACTTTTAATTAAAGATTTAACTAATTTATGCCTGCCCTAATTAATTAATACTCCTGCATGGGAAAGAATACATAGGGAGATACTTCACTATGTTTTAATTTTTTTTACTTTGTCCTTGAAATTAGTTAAAACACTCTTAAACTTTTTTTGTGTCACGGACGGACAGCAAAACATCAAAATGTTAACGCAAGTCTAGCGATATAACTTCCCCAGAACTTTTTTCCCAAATATTTACTTATTTGATGGAAAAGTGTGTCAGCTATCAACATTACATCACAAAACTCTGAAAATGTTACATTAACATAAAAATATAGCATGATGAACTTGAACTAAAATGTCCGTCCGTGACGCATCTTGTTTTCACCCCTTGGACAATAATGGACTGTTCCGCGAACGTATCGCATTTTATTTTATTTTAAATGCAGTTTCAGATAGCCTAGATATTGTCCAACATTGTGAGGTACCTATCAATATCAAAATCAGAAATTTATTTTTCATAACCATGTTAACCTTTAACCGATCAGCCTCTTATGCGTGCGTAAATGCTGCGCTTGTAAAGTTACGTCACTGTTCAGAGGAAGACAAATGGTGTATAATTGACCCTGAGTTTGTTTTATGATATTTGTTTTCCTTTGATTTCTTTTTGCAGGTTATTAGTAGGCGCCCCAAGAGCCCAGACCGACCAGACTGATGTGTTTGAAGGTGGTGCCGTATACAAATGTCCTGTCACACCAGTGGGAAATCCTGGTGATTGCGAACAGATTATATTTGACACAACTAGTAAGTTAACTACACCTATACCCCCTGTGTACTCCCCTCAGGAGAGGGGGTGCACTCAATTTACTCAAATATAGTAGTGCAAGTCTGGTACTTGGCTGCCAACAATGTTGCAGGGTCTTTGGGTGACTTTCAAATTATTCCAAAAAGAATATTGTGTAATTTGTTCTCACTTTGAAATAGGGGTCTTATGGCGATAGTGCTTTACAAAACAAACAAGGTCTTTTATTGTTGGTTCAGTAGCGTATCTGGGGTTTTTTTCAAGGGGGGGGAGGTTTTTTTTCCTGGTAGACTTTAACTTTTTTTCCCAGTGGAGTTTTACTTTACCAGGCTGAGGATTGCTTCCGCCGCCTCGCCAAAAATTTGGGACAAAAATGGCGCAAAAAACAAGCTAAATGGTTAATCAACAGTGCTAGCATATTTGTAGCATATCTTGTTTCTCCCCCTGCCCACTAAAAAATGGAAAAAAATATAATTTTTTAGTTTGCTCCCCTTTAATAGATGTAAGTGTCAATGTGTCATTGAAGTAAAATTGTCATTCTTTCACACCATTTTAATGTTTTGTGGTTCTGGTCCATAACATGTATGATCGGGGGTGGCTCCAGCATCAACATTGTTGTTGTTGTGGGGGAGGGGGCAAGCAGAGGGCTAGTGGACAGAACAAAATTAAGTGTATGATGCATGTGAATGTTAAAATTACCTGAACTTTGCCTTTTCCCTGTTTTTCGGTTGGTCACACTTTTTTTTTGGGGGGGGGGGGTGAATTGAGAGCATTGTAATTTAAATTAACCCCTTTATCGACCATCGCCAAATGCTGTTGTTTGGCCCATGCGTGGCCTATGTCCGAGGTGTATTCAACTGGTCATGTGACATCAGCCAAACACACACTCTCTATTCTTTCACAATTTTATTTTGGTTGCCCGGCTCTTAGTCACAAATTTCGCCTGGAACCATCAAATTCAGTTGGTAAATTTCCCACACTTACCGTTTGTGCTTGCTTCCGGGGATGGGGTGATCCACTCATCATATCACATATTATATTTCATAAAATTGTTATTTTCAGGTCACCCAGTACATAATGGTATACAGACTGGTAGTAAGTCTGAACAGAAGTTTGGCTATACTGTGAAGAGTTCAGGACCTAATGGACCAGTTGTGGTAAGAACAAATGTAATTTGATTCACACACAAATGTAATCAAAGTTATGAATTTTATATAAGTTTAAATAAACTGGTAAAGAAGCAATCTTCTTGCAGAGTGCTCAATTTGATGCAGAGTGAAATACCATTTGGAACGGTAGTTGCTACTCCGAGGTCACGCTTGTGCGATCAACTGATGATCAGATTGTCTGATGAAACTCAGAGTAGCAACTACCGTTCCAAATGGTTTAACTTATAAGTTTCAATATGGATAAATGTTGGTAATTAGGGACATTTTATGATGATAGTGTCTGTAAAATGAAAAAGCGTGTGCAACCTGCGGCCCGGGCGGGCCGCATGCCTTTCGGCCCTTTAATCTGCGGCCTGCGAAGCAATCCCAAAATTCCCATTGATGCGACCCTGTTTTAACCGGATACACAAATGGCAGAGGGAGGGGCGAAGGGGAAATTTCCCCCCAATTTTGACTGTTGAGTTGAGAATGGCACTGTCGGTTCATTTGACAAGAGGAATCATGGAATTATGATGGTCAAAAGTACACAGACCTAAATGTTTCGCATGCGTGCATGTGTACCCCAAATGGAATATTTAGAAAGTAGAAACTTGTTTAAAGCAGAAATGTACCTCAATCATAGCAAAAATAAGTGTAAAGTCAACAAAAAAAATGTGCGCGCTGCGCGCGACAGTTCTTTGGTCGGAACAATCTTGTGATTGCGTGTTGAAATCCATGGTTAAGATGGCTCTTGCAGCAGCGCCAGCGAGTAAAAAATTACACGAAGAGAAGCGGGTGTCCGGACCTGTTTTGGAGTGTTTAATCAGGTGAATGGATCTCATAATCACAATGAGGCCCGGGTGGTGGAAAAGGTTGCACATGCTTGCTTTAAACAATGAAGGAACAAAAGATGTTGTGGGTCCTTGTGTCAGGTTCAACATTAAGCCATGATCTGATATCTGATTTCAGCCAGAGTTATCTCTTGTTTAATTAATGCCAAGATATAGATCTGTATATCTGAGAGTTATTGCTTCTTTTAATTGATACATCAAACACCATTTACAAATAGTTATTGATATAACAATATTTTCAGAGGGTATGGAGATGGATATTTCAATTGACTAATACTATTGTAGCTTTTCTGGTGGGGAGAGGCATTAAAGAACACATTTTCTGGAATTCTGAAAAGTAATCTTCAGCAAACAGCACCCTGACCTCACTTTAGATGATTGAAAGCTATTTCTCGGTTTTAGGGGTGGGGGAGGTATCCTAAAGAACTGATAAATTTCAAATTTAAATTGTGGCTAAGTATTTTTCTTAATTGACATGTTTTGTTTACAGGCCTGCGCTCCGCTACGTATGTGGTACACCAATGGAGGTCATTACAGGTTTCCCGCTGGTGGATGTTTTGTTGCATCAAACGACTTCACCGAAATCAAAGAACTGAAGCCGTGTGAAACAACAGATCGTAAGAACAACAAATCTCTTTTTAATAAAAAAGTGTGTGACCTGTATTATTTGCATGATGTTCTAGAATTCACAGGATACGTACCGACATCCACTTGTCCATAGCATAGTGCACAAACTAATGTATGAAACTGTGGTATAGTTTATATTTTTGGGGATAAATCACTACTTTTTGATTAAAAACATCTACAAGTTGTATAGATACATTAGAAAGATTAGAGTATAATATGTATTTCAAAATTGAAACAATATAAAAGGGTATTGAGATAAAAATAGTTTGTATTTCTTGCTTTACCATAAACAATGATGTCAACAAAAAAAATCTTCTTTTTTCTAGGATGTGGAGTAACTTCGAAATGTTTAGCCAAAATCATAAAATGACAATAAATAAGCCTTGCAATTCAACATATATTTTGTATGTTTTTTAAAAAGTGCCAATAGTCCAAAAATTCTATAGTTCTCAAAATTGTGTGTAATTTCCTAGCATTTTTGGAATAAAAGTAAAAATGTAGTCTTTTCCTAATATAAAACAAATAAGTCAGGTAGATGCAATGTGTACTACTTAAAACCAAATCAATTAGGGGGCATACAAAACCTGTGGGGTGGTTTCGTGGATACAACTTTCTAAGGGATCTCACATGCCAAACATGGGGCAACACAGCATTCCCGGAGCTAGCAATCAAACCCATCTGTTGATATTTTTGGCAAAATGTGGATGAAAATGAAAAAAGCACCCCCCTGTTAGACCGATGGAGCGACCCTACCCTAAGAGGTCTGTTAAGACATAAAATAAGGGGGAAGTCCAACGCCTAATTGATGATTTTGTATGAATGATTTGTAACATAATATGTCAATTATGCTGTTCTTGATGTGGAATCATTGATATTATCTTGTTTTGTTTGTGTGTGTGTGTGTTTTACTATAGAGAACATGTGGAAAAGAATTGGTCCAGTTTATTGCCAAGCAGGAATGAGTGCTGCTATTAAAGAGGTAAGTAATAGCTAGTTGATGTAGCCCAATATTAGGCTCTGATGTAGCCCAATATTAGGCTCTGATGCAGCCCAATATTAGGCTCTGATACAGCCCATTACTAGACTCTCTAGCTGATGTAGCCCAATATTATGACCAAGATAGTTTTATTTACTGCCCAAGGCTTTGTAAAGGATGAATGCAAAGGCAAAACAATGATGAAGTCACAACAATGTGCAATTGCAACACAGTGTTCCTTGAAAAGTGGGACAAATGGGTTTTGACCACGCTCTATTAAAATCTTTGTATTTCAAAAAGTTTATATTGGATTAATTACAGAGTTTAACCATTTAAGGTCAGGTATATTTTGTTTAATATCCCTGAATATAAACTATCTATGTTTCCTACTTTTTTAGTTGTAAGCTCGCAAACTTTTGAACCCAGTTTTTTGGGACACGCTGTATGCTAGCTTATGCAGCCCAATCTAGGCTCTCTACACTGTACTTCCCTAGAAAACAGCCCTTGGAATACTAGGCATTAGACATTATATGCAGATTGTTTTAATAATTGTTGAATGACGTTTGCTTTTATTCGAGGTAAATAGGATACTGTCATCAATTGATTCAATCTTCCTTCACCTCTACTTAATCAATGTGAGAACAATTGGACAAATGGCGGCATCAAACCATTGAAACACGGTATTGAATACATTCAAGACTTTTGTTCAGGATTGTAGGCCTGTACAGACGTTGGGCTTTGATGACAGGATTGTAGGCCTGTACTGACGTTGGGCTTTGATGACAGGATTGTAGGCCTGTACTGACGTTGGGCTTTGATGACAGGATTGTAGGCCTGTACTGACGTTGGGCTTTGATGACAGGATTGTAGGCCTGTACTGACGTTGGGCTTTGATGACAGGATTGTAGGCCTGTACTGACGTTGGGCTTTGATGACAGGATTGTAGGCCTGTACTGACGTTGGGCTTTGATGACAGGATTGTAGGCCTGTACTGACGTTGGGCTTTGATGACAGGATTGTAGGCCTGTACTGACGTTGGGCTTTGATGACAGGATTGTAGGCCTGTACTGACGTTGGGCTTTGATGACAGGATTGTAGGCCTGTACTGACGTTGGACTATGATGACAGGATTGTAGGCCTGTACTGACGTTGGGCTTTGATGACAGGATTGTAGGCCTGTACTGACGTTGGGCTTTGATGACAGGATTGTAGGCCTGTACTGACGTTGGGCTTTGATGACAGGATTGTAGGCCTGTACAGACGTTGGGCTTTGATGACAGGATTGTAGGCCTGTACAGACGTTGGGCTTTGATGACAGGATTGTAGGTCTGTACTGACGTTGGGCTTTGATGACAGGATTGTAGGCCTGTACTGACGTTGGGCTTTGATGACAGGATTGTAGGCCTGTACTGACGTTGGGCTTTGATGACAGGATTGTAGGCCTGTACTGACGTTGGGCTTTGATGACAGGATTGTAGGCCTGTACTGACGTTGGGCTTTGATGACAGGATTGTAGGCCTGTACTGACGTTGGGCTTTGATGACAGGATTGTAGGCCTGTACTGACGTTGGGCTTTGATGACAGGATTGTAGGCCTGTACTGACGTTGGGCTTTGATGACAGGATTGTAGGCCTGTACTGACGTTGGGCTTTGATGACAGGATTGTAGGCCTGTACTGACGTTGGGCTTTGATGACAGGATTGTAGGCCTGTACTGACGTTGGGCTTTGATGACAGGATTGTAGGCCTGTACTGACGTTGGGCTATGATGACAGGATTGTAGGCCTGTACTGACGTTGGGCTTTGATGACAGGATTGTAGGCCTGTACTGACGTTGGGCTTTGATGACAGGATTGTAGGCCTGTACTGACGTTGGGCTTTGATGACAGGATTGTAGGCCTGTACAGACGTTGGGCTTTGATGACAGGATTGTAGGCCTGTACAGACGTTGGGCTTTGATGACAGGATTGTAGGTCTGTACTGACGTTGGGCTTTGATGACAGGATTGTAGGCCTGTACTGACGTTGGGCTTTGATGACAGGATTGTAGGCCTGTACTGACGTTGGGCTTTGATGACAGGATTGTAGGCCTGTACTGACGTTGGGCTTTGATGACAGGATTGTAGGCCTGTACTGACGTTGGGCTTTGATGACAGGATTGTAGGCCTGTACTGACGTTGGGCTTTGATGACAGGATTGTAGGCCTGTACTGACGTTGGGCTTTGATGACATGATTGTAGGCCTGTACAGACGTTGGGCTTTGATGACAGGATTGTAGGCCTGTACTGACGTTGGGCTTTGATGACAGGATTGTAGGCCTGTACTGACGTTGGGCTTTGATGACAGGATTGTAGGCCTGTACTGACGTTGGGCTTTGATGACAGGATTGTAGGCCTGTACTGACGTTGGGCTTTGATGACAGGATTGTAGGCCTGTACAGACGTTGGGCTTTGATGACAGGATTGTAGGCCTGTACAGACGTTGGGCTTTGATGACAGGATTGTAGGTCTGTACTGACGTTGGGCTTTGATGACAGGATTGTAGGCCTGTACTGACGTTGGGCTTTGATGACAGGATTGTAGGCCTGTACTGACGTTGGGCTTTGATGACAGGATTGTAGGCCTGTACTGACGTTGGGCTTTGATGACAGGATTGTAGGCCTGTACTGACGTTGGGCTTTGATGACAGGATTGTAGGCCTGTACTGACGTTGGGCTTTGATGACAGGATTGTAGGCCTGTACTGACGTTGGGCTTTGATGACATGATTGTAGGCCTGTACAGACGTTGGGCTTTGATGACAGGATTGTAGGCCTGTACTGACGTTGGGCTTTGATGACAGGATTGTAGGCCTGTACTGACGTTGGGCTTTGATGACAGGATTGTAGGCCTGTACTGACGTTGGGCTTTGATGACAGGATTGTAGGCCTGTACTGACGTTGGGCTTTGATGACAGGATTGTAGGCCTGTACTGACGTTGGGCTTTGATGACAGGATTGTAGGCCTGTACTGACGTTGGGCTTTGATGACAGGATTGTAGGCCTGTACTGACGTTGGGCTTTGATGACAGGATTGTAGGCCTGTACTGACGTTGGGCTTTGATGACAGGATTGTAGGCCTGTACTGACGTTGGGCTTTGATGACAGGATTGTAGGCCTGTACTGACGTTGGGCTTTGATGACAGGATTGTAGGCCTGTACTGACGTTGGGCTTTGATGACAGGATTGTAGGCCTGTACTGACGTTGGGCTTTGATGACAGGATTGTAGGCCTGTACTGACGTTGGGCTTTGATGACAGGATTGTAGGCCTGTACTGACGTTGGGCTTTGATGACAGGATTGTAGGCCTGTACTGACGTTGGGCTTTGATGACAGGATTGTAGGCCTGTACTGACGTTGGGCTTTGATGACAGGATTGTAGGCCTGTACTGACGTTGGGCTTTGATGACAGGATTGTAGGCCTGTACTGACGTTGGGCTTTGATGACAGGATTGTAGGCCTGTACTGACGTTGGGCTTTGATGACAGGATTGTAGGCCTGTACTGACGTTGGGCTTTGATGACAGGATTGTAGGCCTGTACTGACGTTGGGCTTTGATGACAGGATTGTAGGCCTGTACTGACGTTGGGCTTTGATGACAGGATTGTAGGCCTGTACTGACGTTGGGCTTTGATGACAGGATTGTAGGCCTGTACTGACGTTGGGCTTTGATGACATGAATTTTGTTTTGAATGGGATATCAGTGATGTTTAAATTTACACAAATTTGTTTGCTTCAAACTAAAAGTTCCCCAGTGACATACAGGGTTTTTCAGGAGAGTAAAATATGCAAAGGGATATGCAGAAGTGTTGAAGATTTCTTTTAAATATAATTTACTTCAGAATTCAAGATGAACATGAATAATGGTCATTTTTGCTGTTGCCAGTCATGAAATAACGAAAGCAGCCTTTATCCCCAGCATATTATATGGTGACTGTTTATAATAATAATAATAATAATAATAATAATAATAATTATGTATTTATATAGCGTTTATGAGCTTTATATCTGGGGAGCAAACATTGTTTGAAACACATTGAAACACATGTGACCTTCTACCCTAAATCAAGGTCAAGGTCAGTCAACCACCTAAGTTTGACAACAGGCTGACACAGGGAGTTGCCTTTGACCATGCTTTGACAGGGACCGGAAAACCTCTATGCTCCCCAACTAACAGTGTGAAATTCGGATCTTAGCCGTAGATCAGAATATGAATTGATGTTTTGTTGTGCAAATAGGGCTGATTTCTCTTATTCCTTATTCCGTGAGTTCAAACATGAAATACAATTGTAAAAATAAACAATTCCCAGTTTTTATCATAATTGAGGGCGCTCCAACATATCACTGCGAGTCCCTTTAAGTCAAATATAAGGGTTCAATATATCAAATATTAGAACAGAAATGTAAAACTGCTTCAGATACACACATCAACCAATTATGCACAATATTCTAAGAACAGAAATAAAATAAATGTAAATAGATTTTCACCTCTGTCATCAGTGGATGTTTTGAACAAGATTCAATTTTGAATGTTCAAAACATGACCTAGAAGTGGTTTATATGTAACAGATATGAAACCAGGGCACAGTAGGTGGGAAGAAACGTGTTGAAATGTTGTAAATAGGTTGGGTAGTCCATATCATATCCTGTTATCCAATGGGTGTAATACTTAGGGGATCGGGGGAGGCACCACTAGCTTTTAATTGTTTAACAGGGAATTTGTGCTAAATTATATCTTTCTTTAACATTTCTACCCAAAATCAGAATTTTACACCTCTCTGAAAACAACCCCAATTATAAAGATTTCCAAAATTACCCCCACAGCTTGTTATAAGTTAAGACAGCCTCTTCATATCTTTATTTATTATATTTCCCAGACAAAGCTGACTGAATTTGTTGACCCCAATGACTTCCAAACCCTCTGTTTTATTTATTGCAAATGTTACATAGACCCATTATTGGCCTTTTGCAAATATATGTGATTTATGACCATCAATTATGAAAAGAATTTATGATTAAACTATATTATATGATGAAATATCTGCCATGTATGCAACAGAGGTTAAGGGAATGTGCCTTGACAGGTTTCCCAGAAGAAAAGTAACCATTCTTAAACTTCATATCCGGGTAAAACCAATCATCCATTGTTCATTTACTTTGTTTTTAGATTGTTTTATTAAGTGTAACATTTCATTTTTTCCATAAAATGTTGTAAACATTTACTTTGCAAAACACTGTTAGTAAAATATCCTTATATAAAAAACATAGAAAAACTTGAAGAAAGAGCTTTTATTTTCATGGTAAATATTTCATTTCCAGTCGAAACTATTTTAACTGAATATATCATTACAAATACAACAGTAATCAATTCAATTGTTAATATTTGTTTCATTAATTTCACTAGTCCTTCCTATATATCATTGTAAAGAAAAAATGAATAATAAAATTAACAAACATGTGTTTAAATGTAATTGTATACTTTTTATTGTTATAATCTGTATTTTGAAAGGGGTGTAGTGTTTAATTAAAGATAACATTTTGATCAAAATATTGGGAGGCTGCAGGAACAAATCAGGCTTACATTTTACAACCCCCTTTGTGACCACCCCCCAATAAAAAGAAAATTGGCATGTCTCCCATTGAACATGTGTATTCAATATGTCCACGACACCTCCCCCCCCCCCCCCACCCAACCTCTAAATGCTGGTGCCTCACAGTGGCAAAAAATAGGCGGCGCAAATGTGGACGGTGGGTGGAGGTTTTAGGGTCACGTCCCCACAAGTTTAATGTGAGGGACGTTATACTGGACCTTTTTATTGTTTAAAATGCCAATTTTGCGCGCTTTGCACGTATTAAGTTTCAATTTTTCATTATTCAAGCATCAAGATGGCGTCAGGAACGTTTTCCATGACCATTTTAGTTTAAAAACTGAAAATGTTTGCATGCACACGCATTCTTTCTACAGGTTTCAACATTATAATGGTTCTTGAACTCTACCAAATATTATGTGGGGATGTTAAAAACGGCAAATGCCAAATTTTGCACGCGAAGCGCGTATTAATTTCAATGTTTTATTATTCAAGCTTAACAAGACGTCTTAAGGAAAGTTTTTCATGACCATTTTAGTTCCAAAACTTGAATATTTTGCGCATTTTTTCTGCAGGGTTCAACATCATAGCTCTCGAACCACACCTAATATTCTAGATATTATGTGGAGGACGTTTAAAACGTCATACTATACCTTTTTAGTGTTAAAAATAACAATTTTGCGCGCTTCGCGTATTTAAGTTCAAATGTTTCAACATTTAAACTTATCAAGATGGCTTCATAGACTTTTCTGGACCGTTATAGTTCATAAACGGAAAATATTTGCGCTCTTCGCGCACATTTTTTTATACAGTTTTCAATTATGTTGGATCTTGAACCACCACAATTCTTCTAGTTTCAGAATGCTGAATTTTTGCCTTAAACATACCTAAAACCCATGAGCTTCCAGGGCTTAACCCCTGGACCCCACCCGCTAGTCGCTTTGCTCGCTCCGCTCACAAGGATACAACATTTCGCCCCCACCCCCTGTCAACAGACCTGGATATGCCATTGGTGCCTCAACCACTACTGGAAAAAATATGATAAGTGGACAATGGTATTTTGTATGTGGGGAGGGAGTGTAAAAAAGGTGTTTGTGAGTAATAGTGAATATTAAGTTTTAAATATTTTTTGGGTTTTTTGGTTTTTGGTGGGTTTTTTTAAAAACCCTGATTTTTGTATGAACATATACTTATTGTATATAGAGGATTGGGATGGATGGATATTTATTAGAGATGATCCTTATTTTTATTTATTTGAAATCGTTCTCTTTTTTTCCAACGCCTAATATTACTGTATCCTGCATATCGGTTGTATCTTGCAGGATTTGGTCGTCATGGGTGGTCCTGGTAGCATATACTGGCAAGGTAAGATTAACATAGACAGGATATGAAACTCTTCCTGTACAGGATGATATAGGTGATAGCCTTTTTACCGGGGGAGGGGGTACTCAACTATTTGATTAATGTGTGTAGCACAAAATGGTAGATCATCAGTGAAATGGTGGTCTGATAGACGAGCTATATGCTAAAATAGTACCGTAGCTGAACGGATTTCTGTGTGGGTTTCAATTGGAGTCTTTTTTTTCTCTTTTTTTGTGTGAACTGGTTAAATTTTGATAAAATGAAAGTAGAAGGTTTTCTACGATGGATGTATCATTTCTGAATCATTAAACCATATTTCATTTCCTTAGTAAAACTAAAGTAAAGGAAATAAACCCTGGTATTTCAGGTTATGTGATTCAATTTAGCTTGTTTTACCACTGACATGATTAATTCCTCATCAAAATTAAGATCAGAAGATATAGCTCATATTTTACTTGTAGCCCCTCAGAATTTCAGACCTGGACATATTTTGTTATAGATGCCTCCGGTGAAAAAGTATTCAAAATAGCTGTACGTGTGGGTATGCCACACATGAGCAAATTTGAGTGAATTGTTGCTCTTATCTTTATAATCACTTGAGTTGTATAAAAAACTCAAATTGAACTCATATATCTGGCAATGTGCTACAAGAAACCAACAATTTATTTTAAGTCGAGCCAAATCTGAACCGTATATCTTGAATACGGTTTATCTGGATTGTTAGTAGACATTTCATTGCGATTTCTGTGTGTATAAGGGACCGTTCATTATTTATGGTGGAGGGGTGGTTGGGACAAATTCAAGACTTGTATGTCAAAATTACCTAACCCCCCTACAGCTGAAACTGAAAATAATATGACCCCCTGCTAACCAGTAGCATTTTACATAACCCCTCCCCCCCCCCCCCCCCCACCAAAAAAACCCTTTTGGATTCGTTGGTAAGTTCTGTTTGTGCCCTCTGAACGGCCAATATTTTAATGATACCCCCTCTTGATCTTTTGATTGTGTGAAATTATACGAACTACAATGCGAACGTAGCGAGGCGGAAAATTTGTCATATATTTATACATTTTGGGTGGTTTTGTGAGTCAGTTAGAGCATCCTAACAAAAACGTATGCAACATTCTACTTTTGTGAGCTTAGGTGCAGAGCTGAGAGTGAGACGAGGTGAAAAGCATGCAAGAAATTACCGTTTTTAATCATATATTGTTGGATTTTGGAACATAGGCCAAGGCTAATTAACATGTTTTTATACACCCCATGGCTCTAATGTTTTCAACCGTTGATGATTATATAGGCGTTTTTTCAACAGATTGTCTGAGCAGGGCGTGCACAAAATAGATTTGCTGTTCGAAAGTCGTCTCATCATACATGTTTTGAAGTTGATAGGTCGTAAGAAAATGTGCGCGAAGCGCAGAAAAAAATGGCATTTACACTCCAAAATAGCCTCTAAAATCACCCCAATCACCACCATCTTTATAGTTAAAAAAAAGTTACACAACCCCCCCTGTTTAAGAATAAACATATGAAAGTAACATGACCCCCACCCCCCTATATTTTACCCAACCCCGAATTTCACTACCACCTCATCATTGCTTCATTGAACTGGCAACAACACTAGAAAGACAGCTGCTTTGCAAACCAACACTTGAATATTTTCATTTCCCTGTGTGATAAATTTGTTCCTAAATATATTTACAATTTCTTTGTAGGCGGACTTTATGTAGACTACTTTGATGATTCTATAAGAGATCCTCCACCATTCCTTGACAATCAGGTCCTAGATGATAGTTACAGAGGATATTCAGTCATATTTGGTCATTTTAATGGCGACACCTCTGTGGATGTTGCTGTAGGTTTGCCGAGAGCACCTACACACAAAGGACAGGTAGGTCTATTAGTGTGTTTATGTTGAGTATCTGCTATCAAGCATGTGCAACCTTTTCTACTACCCGGGCCTCATTGTGATTTTGAGATTCATTGACGGGCCGCAGTGATTGTCAAACATTCCAAAACACGTCCGGAGGAGGGGTAACAGTGGCATAATTTTTCATATTGGGGGGCGGGGAAAGTAATGAAAGTGAACCGACAAGATTTTTCCGACCCAATAAATCCACGCGTAGTCAGCGACTTTACACTTATTTTTGCTATAATTATGAGGTACATTTCTGCTTTAAACAAGCTTCTACCATTGTGGGTACACATGGGCGCTACGCGCGCGAAAAATGTCGGTCTGTGTACTTTTGACCATCATAATTCAATGATTCCTCTCGTCAAATGAACCGACAGTGCCAATATCAACCAACGTGACAGTCAATATTGGGGGTGGGGGGCAATCACCCCTTCCCCCCCCCCCCCCCCCCATCTCTGGCTACGCCACTGAGGAGTAATAGGAAAGGGGGAGCTAAGGAAGAAAAATTCTCAGTCCATTGCTCATTGAATACCCGCTTCTCTTGGTGTAATTTCCTCTTTTACTTGCTGTTGCTGCTGCAAGCGCTGTTTTAACCAGGGGTTTTAACACGCAATCACGCCTCGAGTTATATTTACTAAATGCAGCGCGTCACCTTACTAAATAAATCCGCCATTTATGTAAACCTAGGGAGTTCCGGCTAAAATGGGCTGCATCAATGAGAATTTTGGGATTGCTTCGCGGGCCGCAGATTAGAGGCCGGCGGGCCGCATGTGGCCCACGGGCCACAGGTTGCACACGCTTGGTCTATATAATGTGTTTATATTGAGTATCCGCTTTTTTCCTGGTGAAATTGCTCAGCGGATAATAGGCGGGAATGAGGTGTTTTGATTAACGAAGTTGCGTGTCATATCGTTATGAGTGTGCCTTGCTGGCTAAAGGCCGTAAGCTCAGAGCATCTGCAAGACATGGTATGCCTTGCCGGCTAAAGGCCGTAAGCTCAGGGCATCTGCAAGACATGGTGTGCCTTGCCGGCTAAAGGCCGTAAGCTCAGAGCATCTGCAAGACATGGTGTGCCTTGCCGGCTAAAGTCCGTAAGCTCAGGGCATCTGCAAGACATGGTGTGCCTTGCCGGCTAAAGGCCGTAAGCTCAGGGCATCTGCAAGACATGGTGTGCCTTGCCGGCTAAAGGCCGTAAGCTCAGGGCATCTGCAAGACATGGTGTGCCTTGCCGGCTAAAGTCCGTAAGCTCAGAGCATCTGCAAGACATGGTGTGCCTTGCCGGCTAAAGGCCGTAAGCTCAGGGCATCTGCAAGACATGGTGTGCCTTGCCGGCTAAAGTCTGTAGTATCCTTTAATCTAGTGTAGACTATGCATCACGCATGCGCAACACAGTCTATTGGAGTAACGCACGGACTCAACATGCATAATAAATAAGCACAGTTAAACATCTTATTTGTGTGTCTGTAATCAATACAAATCATCAACTATTACAATGGCGACGAGACGGGATTAATATAGAATCAGCAGAACCCAAAATGCACGAACAAAATCGCAAGATCAATCAACAATCAGAGTAATCAGACTCTTTAAAATCGACACGCTGACATATCAGCACATCGCATTGCATGCAGAATTCAGCAGCGTTAATCAACACGATGAAATGGACTACGAGCTGTCGGTAGCGGATTGCCGTGGGCGAAATCAAAACAACAAAACAATGTATCGCACACAAACGTAAGAGTTTTCATGATAACAGTTCATCAGTTTGTTATGAACAAACAAGCTTCATCAATACGCATGATACGTAAGACTTTTCGTGTTAACAATTCTTCAGTTTTATAGCGATGAACGAAATAAGCTTTTTTCAATGTAAACTGTAACTTATGATGATACACACTGGTGGATTTTCTAGTCATGCATACATGAGAAATACCAAGTAGCAAGCGTATGAAAACGATATTATATTATGCTAGTATATTAAAACTATCAATCAATCAAACTAAACTAAAACTGAGTCATGCATACGTGAGAAAGATCGGAACATGTACAACAACAATGAAGCTGATGTGAACACAAAAGCTGTTCCAAATATGATTGAAAATATGATTGAAAACAACATCGAACTGAAACACTAGACTACTAGTCAAACAATCAGTATACTATAAGTAAACATAAGAAGAGGGAGAGAGATAGTTAAGTGAACTACAACAAGTCAAACAATCATTATACTAAAGTAAAACTTAAAAAGTAAAAATAAAGAGATCGGAGGGATAGAGATAGTTGGAACTTGAGAGCTATCCACACGCTGAATGAAAGAGCTATCAACTAAGTCATAAATCAAATGAAGAGCTTTAAGGCCTGGAACACAAAAGTGCTGTTCCATACACAGGTGAGAACTTAAGCCTGGAACACTAATGCTGTTCCATACACAGGTGATAACTTGTGTACACACAGGCTGTCCAGTTAAAACAACAAGGACACACAGGCTGTCCAGTTAAAACAACAAGGACACACAGGCTGTCCAGTTAAAACAACAAGGACACACAGGCTGTCCAGTTAAAACAACAAGGACACACAGGCTGTCCAGTTAAAACAACAAGGACACACAGGCTGTCCAGTTAAAACAACGAGGAAAGGACACACATGCTGTCCAGTGAAAACAACAAGGACACACAGGCTGTCCAGTCAAAACAACAAGGACACACATGCTGTCCAGTCAAAACAACAAGGACACACAGGCTGTCCAGTCAAAACAACAAGGACACACATGCTGTCCAGTTAAAACAACAAGGACACACATGCTGTCCAGTTAAAACAACAAGGACACACAGGCTGTCCAGTTAAAACAACGAGGAAAGGACACACATGCTGTCCAGTGAAAACAACAAGGACACACAGGCTGTCCAGTCAAAACAACAAGGACACACATGCTGTCCAGTCAAAACAACAAGGACACACATGCTGTCCAGTCAAAACAACAAGGACACACATGCTGTCCAAGATAAAACAATGAGGACACACATGCTGTCCAAGGTAAAACAACAAGGACACACATGCTGTCCAAGATAAAACAATGAGGACACACATGCTGTCCAAGATAAACAACGAGGACACACATGCTGTCCAAGATAAAACAACAACAATTATCGGGACAAACAAAAGAAGAGAAAAAGAGTAAACAACAGTACAACGCTGGTGAAACGAAAGACAGTAACCATGCTGCATACACACTGGTGAAAATGTAAACGCATACACACTGGTGAAAGAAAATAGCTTGTGAAAACTGAAAACTGGTGAAAATGTAAACGCATACACACTGGTGAAAGAAAATAGCTTGTGAAAAATGTTAACTATTCGCACAGGTGGGAAACACAACAAAACACATCGGCGAGAAGAGATGAAGAACAAAAACTCTTTAAAAAGGAAGAGATAAAGACCTACATTAAAGCATTATGTAAATTCACACTGGTGAAAAGAACAATAAAAGACTAAAGCATTATGTTGATTATGTATTAAAGCATTATGTGTAAATTCACATTTTGTGAAAAGAAATTGTTAAAAATTTTTTTTTAAAAAAACCTTTTAAAAGGAAGGGTAAAGTAGATATAGCATTACACACTGGTTGAAACTAAAGTGGCTTACACACTTGTTGAAACTTACACACTGGTTGAAACTAAAGTGGCTTACACACTTGTTGAAACTTAAGTTAAATACTATAACATGATGAAGGCATACAGTATCAGTTCATCAAAATTAGACATTGCATTCTCTTAAAAACTCTGGGAAAAAAGGAGGGGTGTAGTATCCTTTAATCTAGTGTAGACTATGCATCACGCATGCGCAACACAGTCTATTGGAGTAACGCACGGACTCAACATGCATAATAAATAAGCACAGTTAAACATCTTATTTGTGTGTCTCTAATCAATACAAATCATCAACTATTACAAAGTCCGTAAGCTCAGAGCATCTGCAAGACATGGTGTGCCTTGCCGGCTAAAGACCGTAAGCTCAGGGCATCTGCAAGACATGGGTTCACCTCATTTGATGCTTACTCATGTAACAATGAATGGAATTAGATAACGAGAGGAAATGCACTAAATCTAATTTGAGTAGTTTGGTGAGGTGGGTTTCTGCATTACTCTACTGCCTACATCTCTCATGCAGTCAGTATGTTTTCGCTGCATTGATTGCGATCAATACATGCTTTACAAACACGAAACTCAAAGACTCTGCAAGGCTTTACCATGTTTACAACGACAGTTTAGATATCGCCAATTTCTATCTATATTGTAATCAAGTTTAATGTTTATATCACCCGATTTTGAAAATATCGGTAGATGAACATATTGTCAGGTTGCATATGAATCTTTTAGAAACATTGCAATTGCGTGGCTGAAATGTTCCGTTAGACGCCAGAATTAGGAGGTAACCTTAGAGTCTGTATAAACCAATGGTGTTCATCCTATATTACTCTATCTATGCACATATCATGAAATACGATCTTGGGAAGTTTTCAACAACTTACAAATGAGGGTACCTTTAGCTCAAATCTTTGGATATGCTGACAACATTGGTTCAAGCCTGTATCCCAAAATACATGTTTTGATGTTCAATCTCTGACAAAATCATCAAGATGTATGTATGACTTACACTGGAGTTGAATTTTTTTAATTCCCAATGATTTTTTAAGGATGAACAAATTTAGTTTTATTGTAACTTGTGATAGTCTAAATGGAAATTCAGGATTACATTTAAACAATACAATATGTATATTTGACCGGTTTTCAAATGTCTTAAGTCTCTGTAACATTGTGAACATTATGTGAAGTTATTGTAAAGATATTTACACTATTTATTTCATGCGATTCATTTTCCTGCTGGGGGGGGGGGGGGGGGGTCCGACAACTATATAACTATAAGCATGTCAGGAATATGTTATAAGGATCAATTTGTTGACAAATTTGTTTTTGACTGTCTTGTATTTTTACTTTTTAAGGTGAAATTGTACGCCATCACGAGTTCTCTCAATCCAATCGGTGCTACAAATGCATTTGTTGGCGAGCAGGTTGGCAGCTATTTCGGCCATTCTTTGGCTGCTACAGATGTAAATGGGGATGGGTAAGTAATGAATGAGGTGGAACACATGCACCTTTTTAGGGACACCCTGTATATATTCACAACTGCACAGCCTATGTCCAGTTTTCATAACAAGGAAGTAACTATGAACTACATCCTTTGAGGTTACTTCCTTTTTCCTGGTTATCAATGACAGTGTGATTTTGTTTTACGCCCTCCAGGGCTTGTTACACTACAGAAAATGCCCACTCCTTATATAATACTTTCCATGTGGCAGGCAGCTGCAGACGACATTCCAATTGTTCTCAAAATGTTTCAAAATTATCAAAATTATTCAATTTCATTGCAATATTTGGAATAACCATGAGAAATGCATTGAAATAAGTACAAATATGCCCACTATTGGTTCAGGAATCCTTGAGATAGACTTTGAAAGTTTGGAAAGGTTTCTGAAAAATCTGTTTTGTAATTGTAAAACTAGTAACCGTGTGGAAAGCGTTAAGAGCATGTAGCCCACACATGTAATTTAGTACTATAATACACCCATGAAAACCGCCACAGAACTGGGTCAGGAATGAAAAGTTCCAAAGCGGAAAAAATACAACTAATATTACAAATAAACAATCTCTGGTTTGGTTTAATGAATACCACTAGAAAATATTGTTTGAACCCTTTGTAGGTGTAATGTGAAGTGTTCACCCTTCTCCCCCGATCAATGTTGAATCCCACAATTTGTCCTACATCGATCAGCACATGGCCTCGCATCATTTATCAGTGGGGGTGGGGTATGAGGAAGGGGATCAGGCTACCATAAACAAGTTTATATTTTCTTGTGTCTCAAATAGTGTGCGTGTTTTGATATAAACAGCGTGTCAATAGAGTCTGTGTTTGAACACATTTTTTCTAAGATTGTAGCGTGTGCTTAACTTGGTTATTATTAAAGGTAGGGGTTCCGATTTCTAGCCTGATTTTCCACTTGATGTTTTCTATTCTACATGAAGGGTTATCCTTAAAATAGTCATATTCCAAAGTTTGAGTTGCATAACTCCAATGGTTCATATTTTAGTAGCACAAGGTGACTTGAAATTTGCCCATTGAGTAGTACACAAACTGGCCAGGTGGTTAATTCACTGCATTTTGGCCTACAACATCTAAATGGAATATATCTTGCGCCTAAGATTTTACAGAAATAATGAGAAAAATATGGGTTTTCTTTTGATTATCAAAATATGTTGATGTTGAAAAATCTAAAATGATCGGAACATATTACACCTTTAATACATGACATTAATTTATTTCACTGAAATCAGGATTTCAATCAATTAAAATAATCACTTTGAATTTGTTTATGTGGGGAGGGTGGTGGAGAGATTTTCTTTCTGACCCGATGATTTATTTGAATCTACAGCTAGTTAAGGTAATATGGCCTGTTTGGGAGATCTGTCCTAACTGATATATTTGTTATATTCTTGTACAGATTGGATGATCTTATCATTGGTTCACCAATGTTTATAAATGAAGACAGATCACCTGATGGCTGGGAGGCAGGCATGGTGTATGTGTATTATCAGGATGATGGGGTAGGTACTACTATTTGTGCTGTATACTAATATGCAATTTTGCAGGGAAGTCATTCCATTAGTCCATGAATCTCCATATTTGGTCTACAAATGTCCACATTTGGCAATGTTTGGTGTATACAAATCCCTATATTTCAAATTCAAATCTAAATCAATCAAATCAGCTCTTTTTTCCCCAACAAAACATCAAATAAAATATGAATCTACCAAAACATTTCTCCATACATATCCACTATTACAAATTAGACTAACATGATATTTGCATTTTACACGTTCCATAATATGTGGCTCTCTGAATTATATTGCTATTCTTAATAACAAAATCTTATCATTGATTTTTATTACACCCTGTGGTTTAAGAATCAAAATTCAGTTGTCGTGTTTATTATGAAATATATGTCAAATTTGCATTTTCACGTAGGATATATCGAAGGTTTAGTGCAATGAAGGGCTATCTGCATTTTTGGCCAAATTGAGATTTTGGTATCAAAATTATCCACACAAGATCAGGAACCTAATTATGAGAAACTAGTAAATTCACCTAATCAAAAAGGTTTGAATAGCATTTCTTTAACTTGTCAAAACCAATAGGTGACAATGATGGGTACAAACCTTTAATTCACTTTTTCTCAAAATGACCGAAATGCAGATAGCCCTTTGTTGCACTAAACCCTCGATATATATCATCTAACCTTTAATAATGTGTTGTTTGGAGTTCATCATACATGATTGCACTAGACTCGTACCTTTCCCCAATTTCCGAAAAATGAAGCAGGCAATCAAGAAGGGCCATCCATTTGCCTTCAGGCTTCAAACTTGGTGGGCTTTTCCCCTTGATCTGTAAATATGATCTGACAACTGTTAAACTGACCAATCTCCATCTAGATCAGCCTGTCAGTGGTCATCCAGAATTCAAATTGATATAATGTTGAGTACTGTGTGGGGGGGGGGGGGGGGGACCGCACATTAATTTGGGGGCCCATGGGGGCCGGGTAATCATATCGTCATTGAGTATTCTAGTGCTTCCCCCATCGGTCGCATCTCTAATCATACATAAACATCTACACTCTACTCAGAGGTTTGTTATCCACATTGTGGTCAAAATTTATGTTTGATTGAACGATCAGTTAAAGGTATATGACCCGATCACTTTTTTGGGGCTATGATTTTTTTTTCACATCAAGATATTTTGGTATCAGAAGAATCCCCATATTTTTCTCGTTATGTCTGTAAAATATTAGGGGCCAGAAATGTTTCATTTGGAAATTATAGGCTAAAATGTGGTGAATTACTGCCAAAGGTGGTTAACCACCCAACCAGTCTGTGTACTACTCAATGGGCACATGTCTTGTGACCTTGCGCTTCTAAAATAGAACCATTGGAGTTATGCAACTCAAACTTTGGAATGCAACAATTTTAAGGATGACCTTTCATGTAAAATAGAAAACATCAAGTTGAAAATCGGGTCATCTACCTTTAAGTCAGTTCCAAATTTACATTTTTTATCTCTCAGCGCATACAAATCAGCCTTTCTGGGAAAACTAAGAATAATAGGTCATCCTCTGAGTAGGAGTTGATTGTTTGCCCAGATAAGCTAATCCTATGGTAGGACTATGAATGATGTGATGGATTGTTTGCCCAGATAAGCTAATCCTATGGTAGGACTATGAATGATGTGATGGATGTTTGCCCAGATAATCTAATCCTATGGTAGGACTATGAATGATGTGATGGATTGTTTGCCCAGATAAGCTAATCCTATGGTAGGACTATGAATGATGTGATGGATGTTTGCCCAGATAAGCTAATCCTATGGCAGGACTATGAATGATGTGATGGATTGTTTGCCCAGATAAGCTAATCCTATGGCAGGACTATGAATGATGTGATGGATTGTTTGCCCAGATAAGCTAATCCTATGGCAGGACTATGAATGATGTGATGGATTGTTTGCCCAGATAAGCTAATCCTATGGTAGGACTATGAATGATGTGATGGATGTTTGCCCAGATAAGCTAATCCTATGGCAGGACTATGAATGATGTGATGGATTGTTTGCCCAGATAAGCTAATCCTATGGTAGGACTATGAATGATGTGATGGATGTTTGCCCAGATAAGCTAATCCTATGGCAGGACTATGAATGATGTGATGGATTGTTTGCCCAGATAAGCTAATCCTATGGCAGGACTATGAATGATGTGATGGATTGTTTGCCCAGATAAGCTAATCCTATGGTAGGACTATGAATGATGTGATGGATGTTTGCCCAGATAATCTAATCCTATGGTAGGACTATGAATGATGTGATGGATTGTTTGCCCAGATAAGCTAATCCTATGGCAGGACTATGAATGATGTGATGGATGTTTGCCCAGATAAGCTAATCCTATGGCAGGACTAGGAATGATGTGATGGATTGTTTGCTCAGATAAGCTTATCCTATGGCAGGACTATGAATGATGTGATGGATTGTTTGCTCAGATAAGCTAATCCTATGGCAGGACTATGAATGATGTGATGGATTGTTTGCCCAGATGAGCTAATCCTATGGTAGGACTATGAATGATGTGATGGATGTTTGCCCAGATAATCTAATCCTATGGTAGGACTATGAATGATGTGATGGATTGTTTGCCCAGATAAGCTAATCCTATGGCAGGACTATGAATGATGTGATGGATGTTTGCCCAGATAAGCTAATCCTATGGCAGGACTATGAATGATGTGATGGATGTTTGACCAGATAAGCTAATCCTATGGCAGGACTATGAATGATGTGATGGATTGTTTGCCCAGATAAGCTTATCCTATGGTAGGACTATGAATGATGTGATGGATGTTTGCCCAGATAATCTAATCCTATGGTAGGACTATGAATGATGTGATGGATTGTTTGCCCAGATAAGCTGATCCTATGGCAGGACTATGAATGATGTGATGGATGTTTGCCCAGATAAGCTAATCCTATGGTAGGACTATGAATGATGTGATGGATTGTTTGCCCAGATAAGCTGATCCTATGGCAGGACTATGAATGATGTGATAGATGTTGTCAGATAAGCTAATCCTATGGCAGGACTATGACTGATGTGATAGATGTTGTCAGATAAGCTAATCCTATGGCAGGACTATGAATGATGTGATGGATGTTTGCCCAGATAAGCTAATCCTATGGCAGGACTATGCATGATGTGATGGATTGTTTGCCCAGATAAGCTTATCCTATGGCAGGACTATGAATGATGTGATGGATTGTTTGCCCAGATAAGCTAATCCTATGGCAGGACTATGAATGATGTGATGGATGTTTGCCCAGATAAGCTAATCCTATGGCAGGACTATGAATGATGTGATGGATTGTTTGCACAGATAAGCTAATCCTATGGCAGGACTATAAATGATGTGATGGATTGTTTGCCCAGATAAGCTAATCCTATGGCAGGACTATGAATGATGTGATGGATGTTTGCCCAGATAAGCTAATCCTATGGCAGGACTATGAATGATGTGATGGATTGTTTGCCCAGATAAGCTAATCCTATGGCAGGACTATGAATGATGTGATGGATTGTTTGGCCAGATAAGCTAATCCTATGGCAGGACTATGAATGATGTGATGGATTGTTTGCCCAGATAAGCTAATCCTATGGCAGGACTAGGAATGATGTGATGGATGTTTGCCCAGATAATCTAATCCTATGGCAGGACTATGAATGATGTGATGGATTGTTTGCTCAGATAAGCTAATCCTATGGCAGGACTATGAATGATGTGATGGATTGTTTGCCCAGATAAGCTAATCCTATGGTAGAACTATGAATGATGTGATGGATTGTTTGCCCAGATGAGCTAATCCTATGGTAGGACTATGAATGATGTGATGGATGTTTGCCCAGATAATCTAATCCTATGGTAGGACTATGAATGATGTGATGGATTGTTTGCCCAGATAAGCTAATCCTATGGCAGGACTATGAATGATGTGATGGATGTTTGCCCAGATAAGCTAATCCTATGGCAGGACTATGAATGATGTGATGGATGTTTGACCAGATAAGCTAATCCTATGGCAGGACTATGAATGATGTGATGGATTGTTTGCCCAGATAAGCTTATCCTATGGTAGGACTATGAATGATGTGATGGATGTTTGCCCAGATAATCTAATCCTATGGTAGGACTATGAATGATGTGATGGATTGTTTGCCCAGATAAGCTGATCCTATGGCAGGACTATGAATGATGTGATGGATGTTTGCCCAGATAAGCTAATCCTATGGTAGGACTATGAATGATGTGATGGATTGTTTGCCCAGATAAGCTGATCCTATGGCAGGACTATGAATGATGTGATAGATGTTGTCAGATAAGCTAATCCTATGGCAGGACTATGACTGATGTGATAGATGTTGTCAGATAAGCTAATCCTATGGCAGGACTATGAATGATGTGATGGATGTTTGCCCAGATAAGCTAATCCTATGGCAGGACTATGCATGATGTGATGGATTGTTTGCCCAGATAAGCTTATCCTATGGCAGGACTATGAATGATGTGATGGATTGTTTGCCCAGATAAGCTAATCCTATGGCAGGACTATGAATGATGTGATGGATGTTTGCCCAGATAAGCTAATCCTATGGCAGGACTATGAATGATGTGATGGATTGTTTGCACAGATAAGCTAATCCTATGGCAGGACTATAAATGATGTGATGGATTGTTTGCCCAGATAAGCTAATCCTATGGCAGGACTATGAATGATGTGATGGATGTTTGCCCAGATAAGCTAATCCTATGGCAGGACTATGAATGATGTGATGGATTGTTTGCCCAGATAAGCTTATCCTATGGCAGGACTATGAATGATGTGATGGATTGTTTGGCCAGATAAGCTAATCCTATGGCAGGACTATGAATGATGTGATGGATTGTTTGCCCAGATAAGCTAATCCTATGGCAGGACTAGGAATGATGTGATGGATGTTTGCCC
The DNA here is from genome assembly GCA_035610835.1 of Ophiura sarsii. Taxonomy (NCBI): domain Eukaryota; kingdom Metazoa; phylum Echinodermata; class Ophiuroidea; order Amphilepidida; family Ophiuridae; genus Ophiura; species Ophiura sarsii. The sequence goes on from CM069443.1 coordinate 3,765,747, forward strand.
AGATAATCTAATCCTATGGCAGGACTATGAATGATGTGATGGATTGTTTGCTCAGATAAGCTAATCCTATGGCAGGACTATGAATGATGTGATGGATTGTTTGCCCAGATAAGCTAATCCTATGGTAGAACTATGAATGATGTGATGGATTGTTTGCCCAGATAAGCTAATCCTATGGTAGAACTATGAATGATGTGATGGATTGTTTGCCCAGATAAGCTAATCCTATGGCAGGACTATGAATGATGTGATGGATTGTTTGCCCATATAAGCTAATCCTATGGCAGGACTATGAATGATGTGATGGATGTTTGCCCAGATAAGCTAATCCTATGGCAGAACTATGAATGATGTGATGGATGTTTGCCCAGATAAGCTAATCCTATGGCAGGACTAGGAATGATGTGATGGATTGTTTGCCCAGATAAGCTAATCCTATGGCAGGACTATGAATGATGTGATGGATTGTTTGCCCAGATAAGCTAATCCTATGGTAGGACTATGAATGATGTGATGGATTGTTTGCCCAGATAAGCTAATCCTATGGCAGGACTATGAATGATGTGATGGATTGTTTGCCCAGATAAGCTAATCCTATGGCAGGACTATGAATGATGTGATGGATGTTTGCCCAGATAAGCTAATCCTATGGCAGGACTATGAATGATGTGATGGATGTTTGACCAGATAAGCTAATCCTATGGCAGGACTATGAATGATGTGATGGATGTTTGCCCAGATAAGCTAATCCTATGGCAGGACTATGAATGATGTGATGGACTGTTTGCCCAGATAAGCTAATCCTATGGCAGGACTATGAATGATGTGATGGATTGTTTGCCCAGATAAGCTAATCCTATGGCAGGACTATGAATGATGTGATGGATTGTTTGCCCAGATAAGCTAATCCTATGGTAGGACTATGAATGATGTGATGGATTGTCTGCCCAGATAAGCTAATCCTATGGCAGGACTATGAATGATGTGATGGATTGTTTGCCCAGATAAGCTAATCCTATGGCAGGACTATGAATGATGTGATGGATTGTTTGCCCAGATAAGCTAATCCTATGGCAGGACTATGAATGATGTGATGGATGATTGCCCAGATAAGCTAATCCTATGGCAGGACTATGAATGATGTGATGGATGTTTGCCCCGATAAGCTAATCCTATGGCAGGACTATGAATGATGTGATGGATGTTGTCACATTTAATGAACCATATTGCCGCAATGATCGTGAGGAATAGGTCAAATATTGTTTATAATAATGTTAAAAATACTGAAGTGTACCAATTCAATTGCTTCTTTTTACTGTATACAACATATGTGATAGCCTGGGAAATTAAGTTTCACTCTTGGATTTCCTTTTCCTGTTGATCCAACTGTTTGATTAACTTTTAAATAACTGTAGACTGTGGTGATCTAGAACAAATAAAGTTCCTCAAACAAAAAGTACTTCAAAATTGACTATGTTTCTATTTTCCTATGCTCAAAGGATAGTTTTGAGAATAAAGTATCAGAGCACAAATTTGTAAAAAGGGGGAGACTGGCTTTGCCGATACAGGGGAATCATGCAGAACCTGACATGGGAGTCCACTACTACGCCAGGGAGTCATGCCTGTTGAAAAGCATTTCTAAGCGCTTACAAAGCGTGTTTTGGTTTCATTTGGTTTGGTTTGGTTTGGTTTTTGAAAAAAAATAGGAACATATGAGATCTTCAAACTTGTGTCAAATAAAATGTTACCTTAAAAATGTGTATTTCAGCATAACTTTCAGACGATAGACAAGCTACCTGGACTGAAGAAACAAGCACGGTTTGGATTTTCTGTGGCAGCCATTGGTGATATGAATAAGGATGGTTTCAATGGTACGTAATTAGCCGTCCTAATAAGGATGGTTTCAATGGTACATAATCAGCCGTCCTAATAAGGATGGTTTCATTGGTATGTAATCAGCCATCCTAATAAGAATGGCTTTAATGGTACGTAATCAGCCGTCCTTATAAGGATGGTCTCAATGGTACGTAATCAGCCGTCCTAATAAGGATGGTTTCAATGGTACATAATCAGCCGTCCTAAGAAGGATTTTTTTTTTTTGTATTTATTTATTTGGGACTTACGACCCTGGATAACCCAAGAAAGCCTCATTGAAGCTTATTCCATTTGGGTCCGTTAGATGTGTGAACAGCTACAGACCGGGATGATCTCCTACTCTTTACAGAAAGAGTCTGTAACCTTTTAACATGCTCGGGTATTGCTCTTCCGATGCACGGGACCACCATTTTATGTGACTTCCGAACCACTGATTTTTGCTGCCATTAGGAAATCGTCACAACCACCTCGCTTCATACCAGGCTATCCTATACGGCGCACACAATGTATCAGCACTTAGGTTGTAATATCCCCTAACAGTTCCCCAATCTCGCTTGGGTCGACGAGGCAATTGAGACTAAGTACCTTGCCCAAGGATACAATCACGTTGGCTGTAGCTGGGCTGGAACTCACAACCTTTGCATTGTGAGACCGGCATGCTATAGACCACACATGCTCAATGGTACGTAATCAGCCGTCCTAATAAAGATGGTTTCAATGGTACGTAATCAGCCATCCTACTAATTAAGGATGGTTTCAATGGTATCAGCCGTCCTAATAAGGATGGTTTCAATGGTACGTAACCAGCCGTCTTAATAAGGATGGTTTCAATGGTAAGTAATCAGCCGTCCTAATAAAGATGTTTTCAATGGTACGTAATCAGCCGTTCAAAGTGTTTTGTTCCCTTTTATGTTGCAAATTGCACGTCTATTTTTGATCATTCTTTTCATGGAATGCAATGTACTTCAATTTTGTATCAGTGCAAATTAAGATGCTATATGGGAATTTCAAGGTGAGTATATGTTTATTATATGATTCAATATAATGATAATACAGTCATCACAATAACTGACCAGGTAATAAATGTGCTGATAACTCTAAAAGTATAACTCCTACATAGACATATCAAATTATAAACATGTTGAAAAATTTCTCTTCTTGAATTTGAGATATTACACGCTAAGAATGGCTGATTATTAAGGAAGTTACAATCCCAAATGTACTGTCAAGTCTAATTTTCATTTTCACATTTTCATTTTCAACACGGGGACTCAGACTGGCAAATTATTGATTACTGGTAGTGGTAGTGCCAATTCACCCGTCGATGGCCTGGTTGTTGGATAGTCGGCCAGTGGCATTGTTACGATTGATCAATACGGCACACATGCTTTACCTGTCATACTCTCCTAAATCTAATCTATCTAAATTAATACTCAATAAAATTGCTTAGAGCAACATCTAATTGAGAAAAACAAAATGGCGAATGATGAAACAGACCAGATGAACTTAATCTACATTACATGCTTATTTACACCGGTTTTGAAACATTCAACGGTTTTTGACTCTAAGACGGATGAAGGGAGGTTGTTCCACTCTGATATTGTATTTGCAAAAAAGCTGTATTGAAAAGAAAATGTTAAAATGAAAATCAGACTTGCCCTAACGTTTGGGATCGTAACTTCCTCATTAATCAACCATTCTTAGCGTGTAATATCTCAAATTCAAGAAGAGAAATTTCTCAACAACTTTATAATTAAATATGTTTATGTAGGAGTTATACTTATAGAGTTATCAGCACATTTATTACCTGGTCAGTTACTTATTGTGGTGACTGTATTGCTAAATAAGAGTTATGACACTCATTGAATGGTGACTTGTAAAGTGTGTTAAGGACATCAAAGATTTATTAACAGTACCCACGATTGTAGTAGTTTAACATAGGGCCCTAGCAAAATGTCTAATATATTAAACCTTTTATCACTGCCTGCCGATCGATCGTATTTCGACCGATCGTCATTGTGTAGGCTACCATAACAGTCATTTGTATTGGTTGAGTTTTGTGGCGGTGATCGGTCGTTTCCCTTGCTTGCGATCGACCACATTTTGGCCGGTCAATAATGTTGATAGGTCTTGGGGGGTTAGCATTGAAAGATGATGGCTAAAGATCGATCGTCGGAAAAAATGGCCATTCTCGGTGTGAATGGGTTTCACTGTCGATCGGTAATATTTTAGCCTTGTTTTCAAACAACTGCATAGTCTCAAAGAAAACACCGACTGATCGTCGGGCCTGTATAAAAAGGTTAAATATTTGCTCAATAAAAGCCATCTGGGAGGCACCGACCTCCCCTCTTTGCACCACTTGGTATTACACCACTATGTAAAAAAAACAGTTAAAATATTTTAATATATAGTCTGCTCTAGCAAATTTCTATTGTGTTTGTTCGACTATATTAATTAATCTATGCTTATGACATATCCCTCATATCATGATATTTGTTGTAGATTTTGCTGTTGGCGCTCCGTATGATGGCGATGATTTGATGGGAGCGGTGTATATCTATCATGGAAGAAGAACTGGCATAAGATTAACTCCAGCCCAGGTATGTGATGGCACAAACCATAGCTATTTGTCTGTATTGTGTGAACATGCAGGGAAAGCTAATAGTATTGTGTGAACATGCAGGGCATAACAAATTTATCCCCAAAGGCCCCAAAAGAAAGAAATGGTATTTAAAAACTCGCGGCAAACGAAACTACCTCCGAACAAGGTGCCGAATTCTCTTTCCTTCTGACCTCCGTAAAAATTCCCTGTTATCAATCCGTTAACAGGCACTGCGCTGTCACCTCTGTCCATAAAATCAGCGCGAAAAATATGACCGGTTATTTTGTTTGCAGATCATCTATTTTTCAGCGTGTAGGACTTTTTGCAGTCTATTTCGGCCTCAGAATGTAACAAAAATCGACTCGACTGCGTTTAAATCATCCGCCATTATATTTGTTTATTATTTATGCGTCGTATTTTAAGCAACTCTTACACAGATGCAAAGTAATCCCTTTACACGTAATATCATACCGATCATACCGCTCAAATGCTGATAACACAGTTAATCGTCGATATGAAATATATCGTGTGGTTTGACTTTCATGTTTACATGATATGGATCAGATTTCATGTGTTAACCAATGAAATTGCAGTGATTTACACCTACTAAATAATAACACTTTATATTCCATGTTAAGTTTAGTAATAGTATGATGCTGACTTGCACATAACATGGAGTTCAGAGAATGCTCTGGTATTGAAATGCTGCAGTTTATGAAAGTCACCCATCAATTTGAGGTGATAGTTAGGATTCAATTGATATAATTCATTCAGCATATCTTACAAGGTTTTGTAATCAGTTCCAAGATTTGAAATTATGTTTCAAAACATGTCTTTCTTTTTTTAAAGTTATTGTTAATAATGAATGCTTACCTCTAATATAAGATGCTGCATACATGTAACCATTTAATTTTGAAGATTTGGCCAACCTATACAATACAAATATCCAAATGCATGCAATTTATCACATATCTCCATCCAAGTAACTATCTACTTTTTTCTTTGATTGTCCTACAAACCAGTAGTTTTTTAACTGGATGAACCCCTCTTTGTACCTCAATTAGTCCACAAGATATGTAAGTGAATTTAACAGCAAATTAAGGAACGACAATTACAAATTATACCAATTTAATACCATGTGCGTACACGATATTTTATATTGACAGATTGTTCATCCTTCAGACTTTGGTTCTAGTATCAGCACATTTGGATATTCATTGGCATCAGGCAGAGATATGGATGGCAATCGATACAATGGTAAGTAATTGGGGAGGGAGAGATAAGGACGGCAATCGATACAATGGTAAGTACTTGGGGAGGGAGAGATAAGGACGGCAATCGATACAATGGTAAGTACTTGGGGAGGGAGAGATAAGGACGGCAATCGATACAATGGTAAGTACTTGGGGAGGGAGAGATAAGGACGGCAATCGATACAATGGTAAGTACTTGGGGAGGGAGAGATAAGGACGGCAATCGATACAATGGTAAGTACTTGGGGAGGGAGAGATAAGGACGGCAATCGATACAATGGTAAGTACTTGGGGAGGGAGAGATAAGGACGGCAATCGATACAATGGTAAGTACTTGGGGAGGGAGAGATAAGGACGGCAATCGATACAATGGTAAGTACTTGGGGAGGGAGAAATAAGGACGTCAATCGATACAATGGTAAGTACTTGGGGAGGGAGAGATAAGGACGGCAATCGATACAATGGTAAGTACTTGGGGAGGGAGAGATAAGGACGGCAATCGATACAATGGTAAGTACTTGGGGAGGGAGAGATAAGGACGGCAATCGATACAATGGTAAGTACTTGGGGAGGGAGAGATAAGGACGGCAATCGATACAATGGTAAGTACTTGGGGAGGGAGAGATAAGGACGCAATCGATACAATGGTAAGTACTTGGGGAGGGAGAGATAAGGACGGCAATCGATACAATGGTAAGTACTTGGGGAGGGAGAGATAAGGACGGCAATCGATACAATGGTAAGTACTTGGGGAGGGAGAAATAAGGACGGCAATCGATACAATGGTAAGTACTTGGGGAGGGAGAGATAAGGATGGCAATCGATACAATGGTAAGTACTTGGGGAGGGAGAGATATGGACGGCAATCGATACAATGGTAAGTACTTGGGGAGGAGGAGGTACTTGGGAACATCCTAGATATTAGGTCACCGGGATGTGACCTAGGATGACAGGGGTCTTGTTTTCACCCTTCTGGTGAATTACAGATCTCTAGTAAACAGGGGTCAATTTTTGTTAAATGGGTAAATTTTAGGGTAAATTTTAATTTTGCTCGCAGCACGTCTCTACCCAAAAGGTATCTGAGTAATACCCCCCCCCCTTCCTTCTTGGGTAAGTATCAAAACACAAGTAAATGTCCCAACCAGGAAAAAAACTAGGGAATTCATCACAAACCTAGCATAACAAAATACCATAATTTGCAAAGACAGTACTACAGTCATCAAAAAAAGTAACTATGCAGGTAAAAATGGGCTTCTTACTCTAAGAATATATATCCTACCTAGAAATATTAATTCATCTGCTTTAATATGAGATATTGCACGCTAGGATTGGGTGATTGTTGAGGAAGTGACACTCCCAAATGTAAGGTGAAGTCCGATTTTCATTTTCACATTTTTTATTTTCTACACGCGGACCCATCTACAGGTACCTTATCGATTACCGGTAGTGCAATTGGGGGATGCATGGGCAGGTTGGACAGTCGGCTGTATTGTTCCAATTGATAAATACGCCACACACACGCTACCTGTCTTACTCTCCCCCGTGTTGAAATGTAAAATGTGAAAATGAAATTGTGACTTAACCTTACATTTTGGATTGTCACTTCTTCGATATTCAACTGATCCTAGCGTGCAATATCTCATATTAAAGAAGATACATTTTTCAACAACTTTATGATTTAATATTTTTAGGTAGGATATATATTTTTAGAGTTAAAAGTCCATTTATTACCTGTATAGTTACTTTTTTTTATGACTGTATATTGATAGCCCACACTTCCTGAGTCTCTTTGTATAATCGTGACCAGCAATATGATTATGGTAACCAAACAAATGTGGCTTTTTTTTTATGGCGCCTCAATGATTTAGCGGTCACATTATGTGGTTCCCACTCAAAATATGGTGGCTCAAACCCTGGGTCAGCCAAAACAAGGTTGTTTTCGCTTCGTTTCCCAGATTGCTTCCTCCTTGTAGGTTAAGCACAAATCCCTTTTTGTAGATTAAGGTTAAGTCTGAATAACAATACATTTACAATGAATTACAAAATTGTGCCTGTAATTGGTAGAAAGAACATAAAATCAGATAATTACTATTTATTTGACAAAGAAAACCAACATATAAATTTCTTTTTGTTCACAGATCTCCTAGTTGGTGCCTACAACTCATCAACAGCTGTTTTATTAAGGTATTTGATATAATTTTCTCAATTTGGGGACATTATTTGCAAGATATCTTGATAACTGTAGCATAGCCGGGGTTATTTATTTGAGGAAGTTCACAAGTTTGTTTCTAAGCATCAAGCATCTGTCAAAATAGCTTTAAATTAGATAATTGATTGGTTTAGTATTGGCAATAGTATAATGCCTGGAAACCATACAATTTTTGAAGCATCAGTTCAAAAAACCCTGATTTTAATCATGATGGAGCCCGGGGGAGGGGGGGGGGTACTCGGATTTGGTTTGGTCGGGGGTGTGCCGCTGGAGATTCAAAACCCATACCCATTTTTAGGGGTGATTTTGGAAAAATCGGTACCCATTTTTAGGGGTTTTGCTTCATATTAGACCAAATTTTCGCAAATTATCGGGAAAATAGACCTATTTTCTGCAAATTTTCGCGAAAATATACCTAATTTTGGCAAATTTTCGCGAAAATAGACAAAAATTTCGCAAAAATAGACCCATTTGTAAAAAGTGACCCCATTATTAGGGATTTCCAGCACAAAATCATACCCCATGTTTAGGGATTTCTTGCCCAAAAAGCTACCCATTGGAGCGGCACACCCCCGTATACCATCTTAGCGCGAGTAACCCCCCCGGGGATGGAGCCACTCATGAACAAACATATTTTGATATTTTGATAATTGGGAGGGCCCTTTTCTCTCAGTCCCTGATGCTCCATTGGGACATCAGAGGGTGTTCTGGTGATCAATCCACTGAAGCATTTACATGCGAGTGCCGGGATTTATCTTTGACTGTGTAGGTTCTTACACCAACGCATTATAATTATGTGTGCGATAATGAGGTGCAATCATTGGAATACATTCTGATGTCACTGCACAGAATAAGATAAATGAAGTATAAAGCATGAATGCCCGTGTTTAACAAGTTATGAAACTAAATGCTATACAGCTATCTCTCTGGCCTTATTAATTTGGCGCCATGATGGACGCACAGTTGAATGTCCATAAGACATTTGATAAAGTGTGTGCCCCATCAACTCACTTTTCCAAATCAAAATTGAGATTTATGGTTTTAAAAGAAAGCCCATATTTTTCTCATTACCCTTGCAAATGTCTAGGCCTGAAATATGTTTTTTATGCTATATGTAATAAAGTTTCAGTCTTATACTGTTCTACAGGAAGATTTGAAGTGAATTATTACTTCTATCATAAAACCACTGGAGCTATTTATCTTAATTTTGAATGATGCACTTTCATGTTTAATAATAACTCAAGGTTGTAATAATAAATGCTATAGTTCCAAATTGGCGAGAAATATTTGTTTTTTATCTCTCTGCACGTAAAAGTAATCAAAGCTTACTCGTGCGATTATGGCCACACGCACTGGTTTTTGACCCACGCATGCATCACACATAAAATGCACAGTGCGCTTGTCGCCTTTATGTGTGCCCGCGTCCTTCTGTAATTTGCTGCTGTAACGAGGCTTCGCCAATTTGGAACTGATCAAACTATAGGTTGTACACAATATGCTACATGTATTGTGCTATTCACGCAAGACTCAAATAAAGTGTACTCACGATTACAGGACACCACCGTTACTGCAGGGACCACCACAATCATGGCCACCCTCAGATTTGTCTATAACTGAAGTCAAGACAAAATTTATATTTTACTTTAGGTGACATCTGTATGTATGTTTTTGTGATTGTCTAGAGCTCGTCCAGTAGTTGATGTGACTGTTAGATATGTAATCAATCCAAACTTGATAGACCTAGATGTGCAAACACTGCAACCAGATGGACAGATGGGATCAGCGTAAGTTTAACTTAGATTTATAAATGTATTACTATCTGTAACCTTCTTTAAATACATTTATTTGGATTGTTTGTAAGCATGATTGTATATATTCATTGAAAATAAATCCAAAGATATCGGAGATGGCACTCACATTGTTTTTAACATGGAAAAACAGAAGCCATACACCCAGTATACCCGATCGGCGCCTTCGAGCAACATTAGTCGGTCATCACTGACATTTTTGGCAACAAATCATTCCAAAAATAGGCCGCCAAAGTTATTGACCGTGAACCAAATGGCTCCAGGAAACCATTTGAATCAGAGGGATCTAACAGTCTCAATAAAGATAATGACGCCTATAAACTGCAGAACATCCATGACAACTATGTTCAAGCCATCCCATAAAGCATTCTACATCAAACAAAAGTATATACAGCAGAGGACAAGGGTGCCAGTGTGATAAAGCTTAGAAGTGAATGTTACACATATTATACCTGCCAGCTGTTCCGATTTTGTCTGAACAGTTCTGATTTCTGAGTTATGGAATTGTTTGAAGGAAAAAAATGTATAAAAAACTGGAAGAAAAAAGATAAGACTACTCGGTCCCCTCCCGTCTTGCATTTTATCAGAATGAAATAAAATAGTCACAATATGTATATTTATACACTTTTCCCTTAAAACATTGGTGTTTTAGATCATTTTGTCAGTTTCATAGTGTACATAAAGACTTTCAAAATGTATCTCTTCGTAACCATAACAAAGGTGGTTGAAACCAGCTAACAGCTAAACCCCACAGTTGGCCCTAAGGCAGGCCCCTGGACCACACCCGTATGGGGGACCTCCACACGTGTTCAGATTTCTGGCAGGTATGAAATAATATGAGTACCATCCACCATCCACTTCCTTGGATTTATCTTCAATGAACCTCCTCAATTAGACTGTGTCCCGTCGTCCCTCTATATGGCCGCCATCTTTAAAAATGGCGGACCAAAAATAGGGACTGGGAAATTAGTATGTCCAAAAAGTGTGCGGTTCGTTGTGGAATTCCACGACAACTTTGCATATATGAATATGCATACCAATACCGAGCATGCGCATTGGCACACTGCAACAAACAGAAATACCACCCGATTGGTCCAATTCAAAGGCAGTGCATCGAACGATCGTCATGCTGCGCCACGGGGAGGCAACCCGTGCGCCCCATCGCGTTACGCTGTGTACAACGCCGCGTGAAACTACCGGCACACTGGTACGTGAATAAGCTCATGTTTATTCACAAGTTTATCAGCGCACACTTGTGGAACTGTATTTTTTGCAGTCTTCACATTTGAGCACCCTCGCAGGGTCAGTGTGGAAAATTGGGAAGACTGGAGGATCGAGTCTACTGCTCAATTATGTCAATAGATTTAGATGTCCTATACACTATAGTCACTGTACGTCATAATGCTATCGACGAAATTCAAGCTATTTCACGCAAGCATGTTTTGTTGTTGTTCACATGATATGCGCGAACCCCGGTGGGGGCACTGACATTTGAAAAGGGTATAGGTATGTGCCGCGCTGAAGACCCCCTTTTTCACCCTCTGCTGCTAGTTCTTATGACCCCTCTTTTGAGCCTGCATCAGTTCTTAAGACCCCAATTTTATTGAAAATTCAAAAAACGCGAAATGTTGCGTTCCAAAGCCCCAATTTTGTGTTCCAAAGCCCCAATTTTTCGAAAATTTTGCGTTCTTAAATCAAAATAAATCGAAAATTGAACTATAGGCCAGTTCTCAAGACCTATTTTTTGGAAAAAAATCAGTTCCTAAGACCCTATTTTTCATCATAAAATTCACTCAGTTCAGTTCTTTAGCCCCCCCCCCCCCTTTTTGAAACCCTGGGCGGCACACCCCTACCAAAAAAAAATTGAGTGCCCCCCCCCCCCCCCCCCCCCCGGGCGCGAACATCTATGAATGCATGCGCATGATGATTTCACATTTGACACAGGTCATTTTTTTGAAAGCACCCAGTACGCACTTCCAGGTTTACGCATGTACGCTCATACGCATGTATGTATGTACACACGCACATTAATATGCACTCATTGTTAGAATTGTGTCCATAGCATTATGACACTGACTATACAGCCATATGGAAACATATAAGCCTTATACGTGTGTAGGCTTATTGTCCAATGTGTCCAATGTCATTTTGTTTATGTTACTCCACGTCCATGGCCCTCTTGTTGTGTTGTTTTGGGACCCCATTGGAAATAAGCCTGCACATGTAGCTGGCTTTTATGGGCTATCCTGGCCTTGCAACTTTTGGTGTTGTGGTGTTTGCCGTTCCAGTTTGGGATGCATTACTGTTCCGTTCCCTTTAAAGTTTTGAGATTTCCTGACCACGGAAACGGGGTTGTATCCATGGTTATAACTCAAGTTTTATTCCTTCCAAATCCTTGATTTATTGCGCCAGCTGTTAGTGCCTACGGCGCTTTGGGTACCTGCTCTGGCAGTTCTGACGTTGGTTTTTACTAGGGTTTTGAAGCAAGGTCTTCACACTAGAGTGCCGGTCATTGTGACATTTACTCAATGCAGATTTTGTGGATTTGTCGTGCTGTTAGGGGCAGAAATGAATAAATTACATAATTTACCCACAAATTGTTTTTCGAACGAGCAATTTCGGCTGTATACATCCAATGTAACATGAAAAACAATTTCAATTCTCAGTTATAAAATTTAAAATTCTCTCTCCCAACCATGCCAACTCTCTGAGTTATTGTGACACCATGTGGATTGCCTACGGCGCTTCTGAGTAAATCTGCTTCGACCGTTGGTGCAGGGGCGACTTGGTATTTCGACCTGAAGGCTTTCTAGTAGGGGTTCTTGTGACGATTTATAAATTCAGATTTGGCTGGATTTTTCGTTATTTAAGGCACAGAAATGAACAATTGAGATAATATAGCCACAAATTGAAGTTTCAACGGGCATATTCGGTTATATATCTCGGAAGATGTGCACGTGAAAATGTTTCATGTTCACTATATATATAGATTACAACGCGGCAGAGCACTATAATTTAACCACATGTGGTTGGGCTCGCAACGCCCTGTAGTAGGCATGCATAACCAGCATGTGTCCACGGACGTTAGTTCTGAGTTTCTGGCAGATGATCAATTGGCAACTGATAGTTGAAAAAAACACCCAACGCCTAAATTGTTAGGTTTTGGCGTGATTTAACCAGGTTATATAATGAATTTCTAGCTTTGAACTCCATTTCGTTATACACACAGTGCTTAGTATTTCAGATTTTATAAAATGTTGAGAAAAGTCCCCGGAAAAGTCTCAATATAGGATTTCTAGATTACATTTCAGTTTTAATTATTAGCCCAATTGGGCTACATCAAATGCTATATATAACGTGGCCAGACTGTATTGGCTAGACAAAGTCGAGACTCGGGGCACATGTTCATAGAGCAATTACTAATATCTTGGCCTGTCATTATGTCAAAAAGTTGGGCTCAAACCTTACAGGCAACTGGAATGTAATGGGCATTGTGATATGCGTTATTTATTGAATGTGATTATAATTTTATACTCGTGTGATTTGTTATTTGTATTTGTTGTGATGCCAAATAAAAACTAAACTAAACTAAATGGGAACAAATTGTCAATTGAACTAAATGAAGTCATACATGTTTTGTATGCATACACTGTCTTGACTTGTGATCTCAACAGAACGGCCATCATTTATGAGGTTTGGTTCATAATACAAACACAAATCATTCCACTATGAGAATAAATTCATGAAATTATCACTGAACTTTGCTATGAAACTAAATAAAGTCTGAAAACGAAGCACATATTGAATGTTACATCATTACTGAAGAAAGTCCTTTACATAAAGTCCTTAGTTTGTTATAATGTTTGCTAAATTGTCAGAACTTTAAAGACAAAATCCTGTCAATAACTGCTATGCGCTTTAACTAATTATATACCTATATATTTGAATGATTTTTTATCTTAATAGATTTGACATTCGGACATGTTTATCATTTACCGGAACAGATGTGCCACAACAAATAAGTAAGTCAATCAGATGTTTATATTGCTCCATGTTGTTGGCCTTCAAATTGATGTTTTTTTTGTAAACATACAAATATGACAAGATTAACCGTTTACTCTTGATAGGGGAAGTGCACTATAAATATTTTACAAAGTTTGACTTTAGCCTTTATAAGGATTGTTTAAGTTTCATCAAGTTATGCGTGATCCATTTATTAAGCATGGCAGATTTTTAATTGGAATGTTGGTAATTCATTTAACACTATTCACTCTGCTATTAGTTTTACCATATACAAAACAGATTTGTCAGAAACCTTTCCCAACGTTCAAAGTCTTATCGCAAGAATTACTAAAACAAATACTAAGAATGTTTGTACTTATTTTAATGCATTTCTTATGCAGATTCCAAATATGGTGATGAATTTTGAATAATGTTGACATTTTAAAAACATGTTGTGAAATTTTGAAACTGTTGTCTGCAGACGACTGCCACATGAAAAGTGTTATTAAGACAGAACAAAAAATAAGATGAGTTTACGTTCACACATGTCAAATATAATCCTTTTTTCCCTTCTTTTTCTACGATATTTTACAGAACTTGCATACACCCTAACCTTGGATTCCCAACAACCTCGATCACCGAGGGCAATATTTCTTGATAATCAAAACGACCATAAAATAAGTAGTGAAGTAGTTCTCCAGAGGGATAGGGATAATTGCTTTGATGGTAATGCATATGTTAAGGTACGTATCAGGTGCATTCAATGGTACAGAGCGTGTCAATGTCCCATGAAGGACAAAAAGAATTTAAATACATCCAATGTTTTTGTTTTCAAAAAAGTAGACTGTTGGTTAGCCCTATTTGTCCTTAATCAAATACACTTTATCCCATTAAATTTTACCCCATAATGCACTTATCAATTGCAAGCCTGGGACCCGGGGCATGGCGGGGACCATGACCGTACACAAGTGTACACAAAATGATGCCCGGCTATGTGGGGGAGTGTACGCGGACGTACAAACTGTGCCCCCGCTAGCCGGGGCGTGTAGCGGGGACGTATGTTAAGGTACACAAATGTACACCCCGGGCGCTTGCTATAAATAAGCTAGAGATGCGATGCGTTTGACGAAATATGCCTAATAACACATAGGGAACATATAGAAATGCATTCCGTTATGGTTGCAGAAAGAAATAAGCGACCTTGGGACTGTAGCCGGGTGAATACTTTGTCCTGGGAAATGGGTGGCCAGGATTGTACACTTTGGGAGGGCCGGGACTGTAGTGGGGACGTATACAAAATTGTGCCCGGCCCTGCGGGGACTGTACACGATTGTACCTGGGATGTCACATGGGCAATTTGTACGTCCCGGCACTAATCCCCGCTATCCCCGGGTCCCCTGGGGCCGGGGATGCAATTGATAAGTGCATAACTCTAGAGATATTATGATCAATTCAGTAACAATAGTGTGAATCCCAATTCGGCTACTTTTTCACAAGAATTAGATTTTCAACAGAAAAACTGCATTTCAGATACCAATGATTTATAGGATACATCAATTTATTGTTTAAAATACATTTAATATTCAAATATTCTGTGGTTTGTCATGGATAATATGGATGAAAATATGTTTTTCTGCTCAAATTGAACTAACTATCAACATGTAGTAGGTAGATGATTATTGGTTTTATTGGTTATGTCCAATGTCTCCCTGAATGACGATTCTAATCAAAAAAGCTCTCTGCATATGACAAGTGGCAAAAGCTGAATTTGACATGCCTGAGTAGATTTGCCATAAAACAAAGGCTCCTAAATGTTAAGAAATAATTCTTATGACGCATTAAAGATTGTTGAAAATGGTTATTACTATTCCATGTAGAATTTATATATTCTTCATGGCCAAAAAAGGTTTCACATGAGACATTTTGACACGCCCTGTATTAAAGGGACACAATGTCATGTTGAATTTTTGTCATTTAATTAATTTACTTCAGAATTCAAGATGAACATTAAAAATTGCCATTATTGTTGTTTCTACTAAAAAAAACAGCAACACTTGATTAAAACAATGTTTTAAATATGTTGGAATATATACCACCCTTAATCATGTAAAATGCTGGTTGCGGCTCTAACAGCATTTTTGAATCGACGTTTTGTTGTTTACAAAGAAGGCTGATTTTTCTTATCCTTATAGGTGTAAGTTCATACAAGTAATACAATTGTTAAAATATACAAATCCCAGTTTTTTCATATATTTCTGTAATTGAGGGCACTGCCTCCACCACATCTCTTAATGCCCCTTTAACATGGCACTACAGTGTATATGCAATGGCTGTGATTTGTTTGAAAAGTATATTAATTAATATATATTTCTTTTAAATTAGGAATCTTATCTTACAGGGTGTATCAGAAAGAACTGTACCGTGTTTCTAAAATACATAAAAAATACAAAATGATTATTGTTTTAAATTTAAACACCTGCAATATAAAGGTGAACATGTTTCCTATATTATATGTTAATTTCATTGAGATATCTCTTTTTGTTCTCATGTGGCAAGACATACTCGAAAATCGATGAAAATCGTATTTTCAATTTCAATCAATCCTCTCTACCACTTTCCCAACGTTTCAAACAATGTAGCCCACACCACATAAGCAATATTCAAAACTCCCGCCAAAGAAAGGAAAGTTAAAACCACTCAAGCAGAACAAATCCTGGTTTATTTGCGGACTAAAAATCAAAATTTATCTCCAAATTTAACCCACAAAAGTATGCAAATAATAAAAAGTTATACAAGTGATGTGAAAGTTGAGATATGGCGACCAAAAATAAGCCCTGTCCTATGGACGGATGGATATCTCAGGTAGGGTTAGTAATTTCACAGATTTTTAAATTCATCATTTCGACCAAAATTGAAATCTACCATCTTTACCAGAAAGTCTGTATTTTCCATCAGAAATGTCCGATTTTCGAAATTTAAAATTCTTATGAAAGCTGGGCGTTTGCGCAAGGTATATGTGAAAACGGTTTGAACAATATCAATCGAATTCATACCGTAATAAATCATATTGCCTCGGTACAGTTCTTTCTAATACACCCTGTATTACAGAAGGTGACGTTTACAGTAGGGTAATGAAAGGGTGCATTTATGTGTACAATGTGCAATTACTAATAATTTGTTGATGATAAAACCTACCCAAATATATCCCAACTAAATTGGTTGTTATGGCATCACTTAACATCAAATGAATGTTAAATAAATGTTGTATTTTGGTTATTTTTTTGGTCACATATAAAAGAGTTATGACATCCTGTAAAGTTGAAAGTCAAAACGATATGTTCCGGGCGTGTTTTTGTGAACTTAACTAACTCCGTCTCTGCACGCGCCGCGAATCAAACCCGGGCCGCGTGCGTGCAAGTCTGATACTCGACCTGTGTGGTTGGTTGGCATGAAACTGCCAGTTACAATGTATATATGATTATTAATTTTTAACTGCTTGTTTTATCAACATATCTTAATTTTATGTATTTATTGAAACAACAGAATAACATCCGTGATAAGAGGAGTCCGATCGGTGTCTACCTGAACTATAGCATACCTATTAATGAGACCAACATGAGCCCGGGACAGATAGCACCTATACTCAATGACAACGCACAGCCATACAAATACCATGCGGTAAGTTAATATCGAAGTGTCCCATCGGTATCTACCTGGGTGAGACGGGGTGAGGGACATGGGGGTGAATACCCTTACGAAAATGCAATCACCAAAATGTGGTTGCAGCAAGGTGGTACCAGGTTGCGCAAGGTTGTCGCAAGGTTGCAAAAGTTTGTCGCGAGGTTGTGGATGATTGCTGCAAGGTTGCGCAACCTTCTCAGAAGAACCAAACTGGTTGCTCAAGCTCCTGCAACCTTCTCAGAAGAACCAAACTGGTTGCGCAAGGTTGCGGATGGTTGCTGCAAGGTTGCGCAACCTTCTCAGAAGAACCAAACTGGTTGCTCAAGCTCCTGCAACCTTCTCAGAAGAACCAAACTGGTTGCGCAAGGTTGCGGATGGTTGCTGCAAGGTTGCGCAACCTTCTCAGAAGTACCAAAACTTGTTGCGCAAGCTCCTGCAACCTCTTCAGAAACACCAAACTGGTTGCGCAAGCTCCCGCAACCTCTTCAGAAACACTAAACTGGTTGCGCAAGGTTTCTTATGTTTTAAAGGTCCGGTCAAAAGGTCAAACATGTGAAATAAACATTGCTGTCACTGTAACCTTTACTAAAATGGTAGTGACTTTGATGATTAATTGTACCCATACTTTGTAATCAATTTCATAATGATTTATAAGGTATGCTAGAAAAATAAGTTGTGAATCATATTCTAATCTTTGAAGGGAACTGATGTTACAGATAAAAATGATGAAAAATAGTAAGTTTAAAACATATAAGCTTATTTTGGTATTGGTTCCGAATTTTGAGCCCATTTTGACGCACGCTTTTGGTGGTTGCTGGCTGGTTGCAAACAGGTTGCGCAAACTTTAGATGTTTCTGCAAGGTTGCGCAAGGTTATATTTTCCCAAATTTAACCAGTTGCTTGCGCAACCTTGCAGCACTAGCTGGTTGCAGTAGGTTGCGCAAGCTTTAGATGTTTTTGCAAGGTTGCGCAAGGTTATATTTCCCCAAATTTAACCAGTTGCTTGCGCAACCAGGAAGTACTAGCTGGTTGCGAACAGGTTGCGCAAGCTTTAGATGTTTCTGCAAGGTTACGCAAGGTTATATTTTTCCAAATTTAACCAGTTGCTTGCGCAACTTTGTGCTTGGTTGAAAATGCAAACTTAAGGTTACACCGCCAACTAACATTGCAAGGTTGCGCAAGGTTGTATTTTTCCAAATTTAACCTTGCGCAAGGTTGTATTTATCCAAATTTAACTTTGCGCAAGGTTGTATTTTTCCAAATTTAAGGTTGCGCAAGGTTGCAGAATTGATTGCGATAAAGGTTGCGATTTTCATAAGGGTAGGGACAAAAATGGGAACAGCACCTTTACTCAATGCCAACGCACAGCCATAGGAATACCATGCGGTAAGTTAATATTGAAGTGTCCATTGGTATCTACCTGAATAATTATAGCATACCTATATTTAATATGAGAAGGCTTAAAGCATGTACTACAACGGTGATCGAGATCTCGATCAATGAAAACACTTGTGACCAGGGGCGTACCGGGGGGGGGGGGGGGGGGGGGGGGGACATCTAATTGACATATATCACTCAGCTATACAAATGCCACAAAGAATATGCACCCTTGAAGTTAGGCAGTATGTGCACATTGAAAAATTAAATATCATTCTTATAGATTTTGAGATGCCCTCTAAGGTAAACACAAAGGATAAGCAGCTGTATCTTTTACATTCATAATAAGCATTACAAAATACACCCACACTTAACGACATCCTTGTAAGACCGAATTATTGTTGGTTTCTTACAGTACGAAGAGTAGTCTATAACACAACTTGTTACATTTCGTCGCCATGTTCTGGCACTTTATTTAAGTAAAGCTTGTTCCAAATAATACAAAATGTTACAATGAAAATGACGAGAGACAATACGACAAGTCTGCAGACGTTGGGTACAACAGGAGGAAGAGAGAGAATGTCTTTTCACAAGCCCACTCGTCAATACGGCGCTCAGCTGTGATTGGCTCATGGTAATTCACACCTGAGCGCTGATTGGCTCAAATCTACATAAATAATGCACTAACACTGGACCATAGCATTATTTATGTAGGGGTGTTTTTACATCCCACACCCTTTACCCACACACACCTTACCTAATGTTTGTTAATGTAATAATAAGCTATAATTCTTTCCATGTTGTACTTCCACAGATACCGGTGCAAAATGAATGCAAGAACTACCATTGCCTCCCAGATCTTCAATTACAAGCATCAA
>CM069443.1:3785531-3878025 GCA_035610835.1 Ophiura sarsii
TCTAAAATGTAAGTTAATCGTTTGGGGCATGTGTGCAATTTGTTTGGCTATTTTACATATTTTGCCAATTTTTGCTGGTAGTAAGGTTATACAACTAAACCAAATATTTGGAGGCACATGAGCGAAACACACGGAATATTGGCTTCTTAACACTAACTAATTTTGTCATGATCGAGATACATTTTGGCTTAAAACTAGGTTCCAAAATTTAAGTTAACGTATCTTTGTATTTGAATTTCATAATTTTACTATGATTTCTCTTATCAAAATTGAGGTGACAATGGCAAAATTGGGAGACAGGGGAGGAGGAGAGGTCGGCCACTCCTTAACCCTCTGGCTACGCCATTATTGCCTTGCTATGCCAGGATCTGTGCCGGGAATGTGCAAAATAAGGGATGGGGGCATGGAAACTTACTATGTAACAAAAAAAGAACTCTATACCCTCTACTATCTCTCTTTTCTTTTTCTCCTTTTTCTTTCTTTTTCTTATCCTTTTTTTCTTTCTTTGGTGCCAGGGACCCGGGCCGCCAATAAGTATTGAGCATCAAAGCTTTCAAGTCTCCAAGTCTAGGGCTTAATATAATCCGCAAAATGAATTGTTTGACTATCAAAAACAATTTTCCTCTCAACTGACCCAAACATATTAATTTCTATTGTTATGAAATAAGCAATTCAATTAGTATATAGCTACACCACATTTTTTTCCAATGGAGACTACTAATGCACTTATCAATTGCATCCCTGGATCCGGGGGACCCGGGGATTAGGGCCGGGACGTACAAATTGCCCATGTGACGTCCCGGGTACAATTGTGTACAGTCCCCGCAGGGCCTGTATAGAATTTTCTGTACGTTCCCGCTACAGTCCCGGCTCCCCTTGGCCAGGACAAAGTGTACAATCCCGGCCACCTATTACCGGGACAAAGTATTAACCCTGCTACAGTCCCAAGGTGGCTTATTGCTTTCTGCAACCATAATGGAATGCATTTTTATGTGTTCCCTATGTGTTATTAGGCTTATTCCGTCAAGCGCATAGCATCTCTAGCTTATTTATAGTAAGCGCCCGGGGTGTACATTGTGTACCTTAGCGTACATCCTCGCTACACGCCCCCCCCCCCCCCCCCCCCCCCCCCGGCTAGCGGGGACACAGTTTGTACGTCCGCATACACTCCCCGCATAGCCGGGCATCATTTATTGTACACTCTTGTAAACGGTCCCCACCATGGTCCTCGCCATGTCCCGGGGGGGGGGGGGCTTGTAATTGACAAACAAAATGAATGATCAAACTTGTAGGATATTCTAATAACAGCCAAAAGGAACCTTTTTTAGGATGGAACTATCCTCCCTGCATGGTAAGGTTTATTTTGATTATTATTTACAAATTAAACTTCATATGTTGAAAACATATGCAAATTGATCAAGGAATAACTGCAACAAAGTTAATGTTTCCATGTTCATTAGTCAATATAGTTAATTGATAATTTGTTGTACATGTAGTAGGTTTGAGCTGGGTACAATTAAATCCGACACATACCACATTCATAAATTGTCTATTTAATATATTTACCAAAAATATGGCAAAATATTTTTGTTTGATTTTAGGATGTTTCTGTGACTTGTAATGAAGATGCAGAGAATAGTCGTCTTGATTGTGACCTTGGAAATCCATTCCCTGAAAGTCATCAGGTAAGATCATTGTTTGCACCTACCTATTGATTTTTTATTCCACAGAAAGGATTTCTTTTTAATGTTACTGCATTTAAATTGATAAAAATCGTGTATGCAGATAATAATATTATAATGTTTGGATGCGTAGAATTGGCTTGAATAACTCATAAGTCGTAAAATGAATCAATGGGTTTTGATATTTAAGGCTAAGTTACCAGTTATGATTTAGGCAGTCACGTTTGATATGAAAATACATAGTATTAAATAAGAATAAGCCTTTTCACATTGACCAGACAATTGATCTTTGGACGATAAGTTGTAAGGCTCGATAACACCATTATGGTTAACAACTGTCAAAAATGTGGAACTTCTAGGTGTGAAATGCCGTGAGTCACGTGACTGATGACCAATCATATTTTTGCACATGTTTGAAGTGGCAGAATTAGATTCCATTTAACAAAGTTTGATCGTCAGCTTGGTTGGAAAAGGAATTATGGAAAGGTAACATGTCGTTTGAATAGAATGCAAGGTAAAAGCATTTTATTTTGTATTATTTTTGTAGGGTATTTGATCACAACATATTCTACCATATCCTGTATGCCCAGCAGGGTTAGTGGGCATTTAGGTCACCAGGTTAGAAATTGTACCCAAGCTGCCAGGTTTAAGAGTCAAAGTCACTCTCTGCTAACCATGCCAGTCCCACACCCAAGACTGGTTTTTTGTCACCATATATCCTTACTGTTCTGTCAAAAACTTGTATCTTCATACGGCCCTTCCATGTATAAAGTAATACTTCCTATGTACAACCTTTGAGCAGTCTGCTCTAAACATGTTCAAGGCCCTGAACATGTATAAAGCAACATTTCCTATGCATAATTATTGGGCAGTTTTACTTCATACATGCTGAAGGGCCGGAAAAACATACAAGGATTTGACAGAACAGCAGCGATATATGTGACCAGTCGCGTCAAAAAGGACATGTTGTCGGCAAACACAGTTTTGAGATAGAGGCCAATGTATTTTGTGAAATATAAAGAAAATAATAGAAAAAGATATGCTTCTTCAAATCATATCTTGTGATTACAAAGTCTGATTACCTTCAACATGGTATCATTTCAAAGCTTAAAATGTGCTTTTTCAAGTCATACCAATAACTCAGATTTGACTCTGCCCTCCAACATGTCCATTTTGATGTGACGGGTCACATATTACCTTTCACAAATGCTCAATTATTTAGATAGACTGAAAAACAGGGGCTAGCCTACAATGTTAGAAAAAAGAGTTCGAACACTTTGTAGGTGTATTGTAAAGTGTTCCCCCTTCCCCCCACCCCCCCCCCCCCCCCCCCGATCAATGTTGAATCCCACAATTTGCCCACCATCAGCGCAGGGCATCGCAATATTGATCGGTGGGGATACCAGAAACAAATTTTGATTTTCATGTGACTCAAATAGCGTGCCTGTTATGGTACAATAAGCATGGCAATAAGGGTCAGTGTTCGAACACATTTTTTCTATGATTGTACGCTTGCTGTCATGTTTGTGGTGTTTACGAAGGTTATGGTCATTATTAAGTGTTTACACATTTCATATAATCACCTAAAAGAACTTTTTTTTAACTGTTTTGAAATTAAACTGAACTGAACAGACAGATATAAGATGTCCATACATTTCTAACTCTTGTTATATTGATTGTCTTATTATGTATGCAGGTTCAGTTTGGTATTAAGTTAGACAATATTGGTTTGTCAGGAGATGTCCATACATTTCTAACTCTTGTTATATTGATTGTCTTATTATGTATGCAGGTTCAGTTTGGTATTAAGTTAGACAATATTGGTTTGTCAGGAGACAGCAATGAAGTCAACATCACAATGAATGTCCTCAGGTAAATCACTTTGTTCATCAAACTCTGTGCAGTGAAGTCAGAGGGTCTTCCAATGATTACACCCTATTACCGCGTGCGTGCGTGATTGTTACGCGGTGGTAGGGGTGCCCACACAAACAAACATGAATCCCATATTTGTGCATTTACAATGATGTGTAAATCAGATTAGATATGCACCAATGTCACTGCACTGAATCAAGTTAGATAAACAAAGTATAGTTATCTATTGTTACCAACACCTTGACCCTCTAAGCTACACATATATCTAAGTAAGCAGTTTTTATACTTCTTTATATATCATTGTGTTAACCCCTAACCCCCCTGAGTGCTAAAAAATGCCACTCCTAGTCCATCTTCAAGCGCCTGTGCCGACGGTTTTCGATGACGTAATCAACCAAGCGTATATAGTGAGCGCGGTATACTGCGTAAACGAGTAGCTGAGTGCCGTGGCTTAGTGGGTGGGACATAAAACCGGAGTACGGAGGGTTTCCGGCGATTAAGTTGGTGTTTTTGCTTCGAAAATTGTGATCCCGAAAAACCCTGTAGTAATATGAAGCATTTTAGGACCATGAATGCTACATTTAGTGTAGGGTTGGTATGTTAACCCCTGGGCACTACCTGTCTATCTAACAGCGCTTCTGATTGGTTAATTACAAGATATACTCATTTGAATCAATTACGATACAGCTTTTAAACTATTTCACCCGATCTTTATCAGGGATACAATTATTTAAACAATGTAATAAATGATGTATCCATCTTTCTGACACATCGGCAGGTAGTTCTCAGGGGGTTAACTATGTAATGGCTTTAGGGTCTTGGAGAGATGACATGTCTGTGATGGAACTGACTAGTGTTCGTTAATATCCAGGAGTTAGTCATTTTATTTGCAGGTGGGGCGTCACAGGGGAAAGCCTTCTAAGGGGGATGGGGGTGTAATGCCCCTCTGAGCCTGCTATCAACTGATATGAATACCATCAAGGGAGGTGTCAACCCTGTTTGGCACCAAATTTATCAAGCACTGTTACTTTTAAATTATAAATAAAAGTATACATAAAAGTATACATTTTTTTGTAATGAAATGAGTCAGAGAATCCATTTTTGGTATCAAATTTTACAAAAAAAAAGTGATTTTTACATTTTTGCCCAAAAATCACTTTTTGGCGCAAACATTTTTCAGACAACCTAACAAAATCAGTTTTTAAAAATTCCAAAATTTCACAAAAATCATCTAAAGTCCATTATCTATTAGCGCATTTTTGGGGGGCTTAAAATTTGTTTGTTTTGAAATTATAATGTAAATGTTGACATTGTTGTTCATGTCAAAATGTTTTAGCGTATCTTGTCATTCCCTAATATGTTATCAAAATGGAATTTTTAATCTGAACAGGATTGAAATTAATATGCACTATGTTCTTTTCTGTATTCAGTGCTAGCCAGGAATTAGACAACACAACAACTGACAACTCCGCTAACATTTCAGTTGCTGTTAAAGTAGATGCCCAGGTTGAATTTACTGTAAGGTAAGTTAAATGTGGATAAAGTGTCTTTCACCATCCAAGATGGAATCTGATTGCACCTCTATAAAGCTTATTTGGCTATTTGAATGTGAAAGGTGGTTATTTGTGGTGATTAGTGGTTATGACCTGATTAGAAACTTGTGATCATCACATTTTTCACCACCTCCATAACCAGCAAAATATCCTAGTATTCTGGGTTATTGGTGGTCATTTTAATAAATATCATGTTTAGTGGTGACAAATTTCCATGTGTTACATGCTCTGCGCATTATCCGCAAAAATGTTTTTTTAACTAATTCAAAATAATGACTGGGATGGGCTGTACCGCTGTACTGCAAGCATTATTTAAACGTGTGCACTTTTCTTGAAGAAATATAGGAAGCAAATTTGAAGGCACAACTCAAAATTGAAGTTTGAAATTGAAATATGTCACATAATATGTTTATGATCTGATCTGTCTGAGGGAATGATATACATTTCTTAGAAGGAAATCTCTGCCAGAAGAGATAGTGATGAAATATTTTATTTGGTAACTCTTTG
The DNA here is from genome assembly GCA_035610835.1 of Ophiura sarsii. Classification (NCBI taxonomy): domain Eukaryota; kingdom Metazoa; phylum Echinodermata; class Ophiuroidea; order Amphilepidida; family Ophiuridae; genus Ophiura; species Ophiura sarsii. The sequence goes on from CM069443.1 coordinate 3,791,146, forward strand.
TTTGATGGAATTAGCTGGAAGCTATAGACCATGTCACTTGATCAACAATATTTAGTGTCTGGTTCCATTCCATGCATGGGAAAACATGCAGCTACTGTTGCATTGATTGCTGTCATATACAGATAATGGTTTGGTTACGTGTGTATAATGGACACTCCCTTTGAACTGGCAGGCACTGATCCTGCATATCGGCAGGCAAGCTTTTGTTTGCTTGCCTGCTGTGACGTTATGTGTCATCGTCTATAACATTTACTTCATTTCATGGTGTCATGAGCTACCAAACAAGAGTCCATGCCAACAATGTGTCTTAAGAGATGACATAGGGTGTATTCTAAACATTACATCACTATGTGCTCATAACTGCATTATATGTTCCCATGTTCAAAGAAGAATGTCATTTCTAATACAGATACTGATATGCTATGCCTATGCCAGTAAGGCCAATTTTTTTCCTTCATGTTAAGCGTCCCTGCCCGCTTCCTTCTTAGGGGCCGCCTCCTTGTATTTTTTGACTTCAGCACACCTTGTATAAAGCTGTTTGCCCCGTGAAATAAACTGGTTCTCTACGTTCCAGAACTCAGGACAAGACATTGTTTTGGTCTCATTTTCTGTTTCATCTTGCCCATAAGAAGCCAATATGTAATTTCTTGAGTCCAAGTGGCTGTTATTTTGAAAAAAGCAGGCAACCATCTTGACAAAATGTGTCGGCGGCCATTTTGGAGGGGAAAAAAGAAAGAAATAAGGGCCTCCTCCTTCCTTATTTTCAAAAAGGCAGGGTGCTAAACATGTTTTATTTTTTATTTCACCTAATACACTTTATTTTACCTAACATCACCATTCAACTTGATATGGCACTGATAGTCTGTATGTGTTTTTTTGCTTATTGGACAAGTAATTAATCACTTATGAAGTAGTTTTGAATGCATTTGTTGTCATTTTCTGGATGATTAGTGTGATTTAACTGTGATGAGATTTGTGCAAGCCTACTGGAGTCTATGAGCGTGTTTCTGCTGGGGCACTGCAAAAAGTAAACTCTAATAAACGCTAAGTTTCAATCGGTCATTTTTTAATCCCCCCTGTTTCTACTCGTGAAAAGTTATCGCTAAGTTTATCAATCTTAGTCGATGGGCCACGACATTTGACCTTTTGTAATACCAAACAATGCCACCGCACCTGAAAAAGATTGCTTCACAATGTGTATAACCCAGCGTGACACAGTTCATGGCTCAAACCGCTAAGATTAATCACCTTTCTGTTTCTATTGGGTTTATTGCCGATAATTGCCGGTTCCAAACCTGGTTTGTGAAGGTTTTTTGGATTACCAAAAATACAGATTATTGCTGGGTTCTGCCTGTTTCTACTAGGCAAACTTAGCGTTATTAGCTGTTTCTTCCCCAGCAGAAATACGCTCTATGTGTAATGTTGTACTTTTTGAGAGTGTGTCTGACCCAATGACACATGAAATCAACAAATGGATGATGTATAAGGTCTATGTAAGGCGTATACTGAATTTTTGTGTCATGTTCCACTTTTTTGACAGTGTATCAGATCCAATGACATATGAACTTCCAGAACAAGAACTAGATGGTGAGGAAAAAGAGATGGACAAAGACATTAAGAATGAAGCAGATGCTGGACCACTCATCACACATATCTATATGGTAAGAGAATCGGATTGCTAGTGTAAAAGTTGATTTAGGTTCTATAACTTGTACGGTCTCTACTGGGTCCTGTATGTTGTGTGTCGTCATGAAAATTGAAACGTTCAACAATGGGGGAAAAACAAGTTTTGAAATAGAGGCCAAAAAGGGTGTAATATCAAGAAAGTAATAACATAATAAAATGTATAACTTCAAAGCTTACAATGTGCTCTTTAAATGGGTAACTCATATTGGAGTCATGCCACCGATATGTCTATTTTAATGTGACTGGTCGCATGTGGAGAATTAACAAATATTTACCACTCTTTTCCAAATGGTGAATTTTTGTAAGTTGCAGCATGGAGAGCTAGCAACATTATTTAATTATTATCCTGCCGAAATAGTCATCGAATTGGGCAGCATGTCAGTGAATCTTTCCAAATATTGTGAGATAAGCTTTTACAATGGTATTCATAATATAGGTCAGGCATTTACGACGGGTATTCATAATATAGGTAATGCTTTTACGACGGGATTCATAATATAGGTTAACAGTTTAACGGGTTCGCCGTCGGACAAGTTTAAAACTGTCAAGCTTTCGTCAGTATGATAGCTCTGACTTCTTCTCCAAGTATTTCAACTTGATTTGTTATGTTATGGAATTTGTTTGTTAACCCCCTGTGATCTACCTGTCTATCTTACAGTGGTTCTGATTGGTTTATTACAAGATGTACTCATATGAATAGCCAATTCAAATGCAGCTTGTAAAATGTTTCACTCCCATCTTTATCAGGGATACAATTATTCTAACAATGTCTCTCATTGGTTCAATAAATGATCTATCCATCTTTTTAACCAATCGGCCGGTAGTTCTCAGGGGGTTTAACACAAACATTGTAGATGTACAATCAGAAGAGAGGATCGCAACAGGCATATTCAAAGATATCTATTTTTATCAATGTACTTTTCAGATTCAGAATACCGGTCGCAGTAATCTTGGTCCCACCTCCATTGAAATACAGTGGCCAATAAAAACCTCTGATGATGAATATTTGCTCTACTTAATCAGTGCTACTATGGCTACCACTGGAGAGTCATGTGAGGTGACAAATGGCGGCAAGTTTAATCCTGATGGTCTAACAGTATGTATCCATATTCCATACAAATGTTTTAACCCTATATAATCCTAGAGCATGGCTTCTCAACTTGCGGCGCACGTCCCAAATGTGGTGCTTGGATCAATGGTGGTTGGTGCTTGGACGCCTCAAAAATATAAAGAAATACATAATAAAATGAGTGCATTTGGCGCTTCATCATACATTTTATCTCATAATTGTGGTGCTCCATTAAATAATGTAAAGAGACCCTGTGATGGCTCTGTTACACAAGATCGGACCACGGCCTGAACCTTAGGGTTTCTAAGACTAACAAGTGTGCTGGGGATAGGGATTTTTCAATGGCTGCTCCTATTCAATGGAACAAGATTCCAGTAAATATTCGTAGTGCTCCTACAGTCACAGGGTTCAAATCCCTTCTGAAAACACACCTCTTCTCCTAATTTGTGCTCTTTCCTTGTTTGTATTGTTTTTGTTTTTGTCGTTGCGCTTTGTATCCTTTGGCAAAGGCGCATTATAAATGCTGAGTTATTATTATTATTATTATTATTATTATTAATGTTGAAAACCCCTGTCCTAGAGTAATACAAATCACTACAGCAAACCAATGCTGGTAACTCTGCGCTTCAGCCTGCTTATAAAATGACACCTAACAGAAATTAGACTTAATTGGAACACTGATTGTATGCATTCTTTTTTTTTAATTTATTTCTTTTTTTCTCATATTCTTTTGTTATTTTCTTTAACTTAGGTTTGCCTACAACTGGTCTGTTTTACAAAGTAATGAGTCACAATTGTTTATACCCAACTTGATCATGAATCAATTTCTTATTTATTTCTAGGCCTATATGTTAAGAATTGTTGTATAGTAAAATGAATAATGCATACTGATCATCAAGCCAAAATGTTTTAATTCAAGTAAAGAGCATTCTCATTAGTTGTAAACAATGACATAACTGGTCCAATATCTTAAGAAAATCAAATCATCTTGAAAAACAATCCTGTAATTTTATCATCAGGCGCCTAAAAAAAGTGTGTAGTCTAATACAACACCTTTCCGCAAAAAATATTTGTGTTATGTTTTGTGTTGTTTTACAGAAGATTTATCCCAGAAAAATTGGGCCTGCTGATTGGTTGATAATGATGTCATGATTTATCGAGAGACGCCATCAATATCAAGTGCTATCTTTAAACCTTGTCGTCAATAGAATTAGGCGGGTCTAATCGTTTGTTACGATGACGACATTGTTTGATCGCCACATAATGCTCACACAGTACAATAGTTATATGCGCAAAGACACCTCGCTTTGCTCGGCACTCGACAGGTAATTTTGCGAGGTGTCTTTGACAAAGACTATGTCTTGTCCCTTGCTCTCACAAAGTGATCAAATCCAGACTTCACTCACATTTCAATTAATATTGTTTTCTGTAACAATCACAGCCGGAACCAGAAACAGCTCGTGTTAATGAAACCGGCATAGTTGCTGCCCTGCAAGGAAACCAAGCCTTACAGAATGACAGGAACCGACGACAAGTAGCAGAAGAGCAAATTGGCGAGCCTATTAATCCCTATCTAAATATTGACTGCAAAGATACACCAGAATACTGCTATACCATTCGTTGTATTACATCAAGTTTGATCGCGGGCAATGTAGAGCTGGATAGGGAGACTATTATACTCAGGTCAAGACTTTGGCTGTTAACTGCAGTTAAGGTTTGTAACTCCATTTATCTACCTATTCTCTTGGTCTGGCATCCAGGGTTTCTGTCAGATCCAAGTAAGGGCAGCGTAAGAATGAGATATGGTTTGCGATGGTTTTCAATACGATTTATTCCGTTAAAATATACTACTGAGTTCCAAAGTGTCGGCAATTCATTATTTCCTTTCATCCTTCCGCGGCCCTTACCGAGGTTCGTTTCTGTCCCCTTTGCCAACAATTACCCAGAATTCACTCTGATTCCCTATCCTTTGCTACATGTGACGCATTCTGAACATACGTGCACTAGTTTTCCTAGCGTGATTTGCCCTATCCTAGTTTGTGTGACAGGCGCGTACCACGGCATGTGAGCCAGGGGGGGGCAGAAGTATGTCGTCCCGACAGTGGCGTAAAATTTCGTGAAAGGTTGCCCCAATTTTTTCCCCAGTCAGTCACCTCGTGAATTTCACGTAAGTGGGGGGGGGGGGTAGTGTCAAAAAATTTTGCATTGTCAAAAAAATTCGCACGGTCACAAAATTTCGCAGTCCAACAAAAAAAAAGGCAACAAATAATGCCCAATCGTCAAGGTTTTAGGCCTAGGTCCTATTTTTTTTTATGCCCATTTTTTAGCGTCCCGGTATTGCGAATTTAGCGTCCCGGTATTTGGAGCCCCCCCCCCCCCCGGTCGGTACGCCCCTGACGTCAGCCCGGCTGTGAGAATGTACAGTGACATCAAAGTGTATTTCAGTGATTGCATTGTATCAATTCTAAGACAAGACAAATCTTTGCCATTTACACATAAATACACTGAAATGTGCTCTGACATATACAAGGCGAGTCAGAAAGAACACACACTTTTTTAGCGAAAGCGCCACAAAAATGTCAGGCCTGCATATTCAAAACCAATGATTGCTAAAAAGGCCAAATACTTGGCTTTCATTCAAAAAAAGAAATTTTGAATTAGAACATTGCATAATATAATGTTACAACAATTTTAGTAGAGCCCAGTATTTTAAATCCAATCCACGGAATAGCAATAACCCATAGTATTGTTGGTTGCCTGATTCAGAGATGCTGATCCATGAACTAGTGAAAACCTGAAAAGGTACATGAATGTTTAATATAAATACTTAAAATGACTGGAAATTAATAGAACTGTGAAATTATGAGTTATAAAAAGCCTGAATTCAAGAAAGTAAATTAAAAGGAGGCATATTTGCTGATTCCGAAAACAAACCTCATTAGAATACATTAAGGAATGGCTTGATAATTCGACCATTCCGTGTCAAAATATGGGGCTTTTCTAAAATTAGTGTAACATGATAATGAAATGGTCGATTTTGAAAATTCTTCTTTTGAATGAAAGCCAAATTGTAGGTCTTAATAGACCAATGGTTTTGAATATGTATGCCTACATTTTTTGTGACGCTTTTGTGAAAAAAGTTAATAGGAAATACAGTACAATTTGGACCCTTCATCCGCATGGTAGTCTAGAATTTTTATCACAAGATCAGTTGGTTAACAAAACATCTATCAACATAGGGCACACAGGAACAAGCTTGGCATCACTAGGGGTCAAATTGTGTGAGTGGTAGGGGGCATGAGCAAAGAGCTCCTGTCACCTCTCATTCCCTGCTTACACTGCATATGAGTAGTCTTCATTCAGATAGAGTAAACTTGCAACAACTGGTATACCCCAATATCACCCAAAAATATGTCACATATATTGGACCAGTTTGCCGTTCATTTTTCATAATAATAATAATATTACCGCTCTTATATAGCGCTTTCCACAATGCAAGCAGAGTCCCAAAACGCTTTTGGCCAATTATTATCGCTGCCAGTTTAGATATCAGAATCCTTTGGTCGCTACACTTTGGCGGCTACCGGCCAACAGTGCACAAGCCTATCAGCACTACTTAGATTTTGATACCCTAACAGCTCCCCAAATATCGCTTGGGTCGACAAGGCAATAGAGACTAAGAATCTTGCCAAGGGATTGAAACACGTTGGCCGTAGCGGGGCTAGAACTCGCAACCTTTGTATCATGAATCCAGCGCCTTATCCACTCGACCACACATGCTCTCTATATTATGACCCAGTACATCAAAAGGTACCCGATGTCTATTTTTGACAAATCTTAGGTATTCACAAAAGTTCTAATGATCCAACTCTTTTGAAAATTGAAATTTCAGTTCTAAAGATTTGATGAAAAAGAGCATTGCATATCTTATTTTTTTCTTTATAATTTCCATTTTAATTGGTTATTTCTCAAATCTTGCCTGGCCGTCATCAGGTACTTTTTGATGTACTTGGTCACATTTATAGGAGCATTGCGGGAACACCACCATCTTTGGGTTGAAAAGGGGAGAAAATGCCATACTGGGGTTGGTTGGTCATGTAGACCAGGGAAGAATGCTGTATACAGTATTCTTAAACAGCTAAGAAAGCTTAAGCAATCTCATTGGTTCTCAGAGAAATCGGCGACATTTAGATGAGACAATTGAACACGGGGAGGTGGGGCTTACCCCTTACCAAACTGGAATACTAAATAAGTATTCAGAATATATTAATTCTGTATTCGGAATACTTATTTACTGGTATTTTTGTGGTTGAATGTATTCCTCCAATTTTAAAGCAAATTTTTGATTGGTTCGACTACCAAAATTAATTTAAGTATTCAAATCTTTGTGGTTGGAATACTAAACTCAATTTAAGTATTCTAATCTTAGTGGTTCAAATACATGAAATCAATAAGTATTCAAATCTTTGAGGTTTGAATACTTAAAATCAAATTATAAGTCCATGGTTCGAATACTAAAATACAGATCAGGTCATTGGGTCAAAGTTCAATGGTCAGGTCAACTGACAGATCAAATTCAACTGCCTTTTTTGGTTGGAAGCACAGTGGGTTGGAAGTGAAGTGTGTTGTGTGCCGAGTATTGGTGAAAATAGTGATACCTAAATACATGTAATAGTGTGCATACTATTAAGAGAAATTGTGGTGGGTGTTATACTACTATCTTGTCAACAGATACTGAGGTAAGAATTATTTATTTTGGGTTTTCACAGGAAAGACAGGAACATAATCAGAAAATGTAGAATAAGCTTATATGAAATGTGTTATATTTTTAAAAGTTTTTATAGTTACCCTTATTTATATCAAGCCTAGTTACATCATACAAGCTGCATGCCTAAGACTAGTGTGAAATATTTATGTTGGAATACCATGCATGCCTTGTATGGGTTGTTCTGGGAATCTTTAGAATCTCCTCAGCTTGTATACATTCATGTACGTATGTGTCACACTTCTGGTGAAAACAAAGGTCAAGGACCTCTATGGATATAAATGTGGTCAGAATACTAGTTTGGTCCTAGTATTCAAAAACATGTTAGTATTCCTTATTTGGTGCTAGTATTCATCTCCTAATTTGCATATTAGTATTCGAATACTTGTTAGTATTCCTCATTTAAATATTTCGGCCTATAGGAAGACTTCTATTAAATGAGGAATACTAACAAGTAGTTTGAATACATTGGTATGTATTCGAACAACTAATTTACATATAGAATAAGTGGTTATTATGTATTCGGATACATGCATTCAAATGTATTCGGAATGCTTATCGTGAATACTTAATGAATACATTCCAGTTTGGTAAGGGACGTTTTAACTGTGCGTCCGACCTTTACAATGCGTGGTTTGCTCCATAACACGCACTTCTGCAGTGCGTCTTTTGCACCTTTCCTGCTTTTATGCCGGCGCCGCGACGCTTACGCATGGTGTACTCAACTACTCATCGCATGGGATTGGATGGAATGTTTGTGGGTTATTCGATCCTAGCAGGGGTAAAAGTTGTCAAATGTGGACAATAAAATATACTTATTTCTTTGATAAATGTCTTAAGTATGATTGTTTAAGAATGAGAATAAAGGTATTGTTCTTAGACCGTACCCATGTTATATTGTCTGACATAAATGCTTTCGGTAGTATTATTTTTTTGCATAAAACAACGCCGCCTGCGGCGTCGTTGTTCTACTTAACATAATACTATCGTCCGCATTTATGTCAGACAATATAACACGGGTACGGTCTAAAACAATACCTTTATTCTCTAACTAAAACAGTTAGGCCTATCCATTTTAAATCTACAATGAGTTTTAACATTGTTATATGAATTACAAAGTATTACCAGAAAGAGGTTGCAGTCACCGAAAACTGTTTTTGTTTGTAGTGTTTTCAACTACTGTAAAAGTGGAAATTTTCGCACATGTAATTTTTCGCTCTTTGCACATTTTGAACAATTTTGCTTGTTTTTGCGATTTTGAGCTTCCTTACATAGACCTACATAAAAAAATGAGTATAGTCACACGTTTTTATTTTTGCGTTTGCTGATGTTAGCACAAAAAAGTGTGAAAATAAATGTTAAAATTTGTGTCCACTTTTACAGTAGCTTTTGAGTTCATTTTGCAATCTTACATGTAATATATGCATTATAAATGATTTGTGTAACTAAACTTTACATTTGAACAGATAACAATAGCACAATTGTCAATCACATCATCAGCTACAGCACAAGTACAAAGCATGCCATATGCTATTGCTCCACAAGTTCTACCCTCAGCAGAAGAAGAGGTAAGTCGCAGTCAAAATGTGGAAAAGACTATTAGTATATTTGAGGTATAGTGAGTGGAATAGGGTAATGTATTTGAGGTATAGTGAGTGGAATAGGGGTAGTGTATTTGAGGTATAGGGAGTGGAATAGGGGTAGTGTATTTGAGGTATAGTATGTGGAATAGGGGTAGTGTATTTGAGGTATAGTGAGTGGAATAGGGTAGTGTATTTGAGGTATAGTGGGTGGAATAGGGTAGTGTATTTGAGGTATAGTGAGTGGAATAGGGGTAGTGTATTTGAGGTATAGTGAGTGGAATAGGGGTAGTGTATTTGAGGTATAGTGAGTGGAATAGGGTAGTGTATTTGAGGTATAGTGGGTGAAATAGGGTAGTGTATTTGAGGTATAGTGAGTGGAATAGGGGTAGTGTATTTGAGGTATAGTATGTGGAATAGGGGTAGTGTATTTGAGGTATAGTGAGTGAAATAGGGTAGTGTATTTGAGGTATAGTGGGTGGAATAGGGTAGTGTATTTGAGGTATAGTGAGTGGAATAGGGGTAGTGTATTTGAGGTATAGTGAGTGGAATAGGGGTAGTGTATTTGAGGTATAGTATGTGGAATAGGGGTAGTGTATTTGAGGTATAGTGAGTGGAATAGGGGTAGTGTATTTGAGGTATAGTGAGTGGAATAGGGGTAGTGTATTTGAGGTATAGTATGTGGAATAGGGGTAGTGTATTTCGAGGGCTTAGAAGTAGAACTGACTGTCCATTTTGACTTTTTGGACATACACCTGCTGGACATGGCCTGTTTTGCAACAAAACTAAAAACACCTTCACGGACATATAAATCAAAAGGGGGGTCTACATATACATAGACACTTTTTTCCACAGAAAGAAAGTTCATATCCATGTTACTTGTACAATTATCTGGACAAAGTCAAAATGGACATAGTCAGTTCTACTTCTAAGCCCGCGATTTGAGGTATAGTATGTGGAATAGGGGTAGTGTATTTGAGGTATAGTGAGTGGAATAGGGGTAGTGTATTTGAGGTTAGTGAGTGGAATAGGGGTAATGTATTTGAGGTATAGTGAGTGGAATAGGGGTAGTGTATTTGAGGTATAGTGAGTGGAATAGGGGTACTGTATTTGAGGTATAGTGAGTGGAATAGGGGTACTGTATTTGAGGCATAGTGAGTGGAATAGGGTAGTGTATTTGAGGCATAGTGAGTGGAATAGGGTAGTGTGTTTGAGGCATAGTGAGTGGAATAGGGTAGTGTATTTGAGGTATAGTGAGTGGAATAGGGTAGTGTATTTGAGGCATAGTGAGTGGAATAGGGTAGTGTATTTGAGGTATAGTGAGTGGAATAGGGTAGTGTATTTGAGGCATAGTGAGTGGAATAGGGTAGTGTATTTGAGGTATAGTGAGTGGAATAGGGTAGTGTATTTGAGGTATAGTGAGTGGAATAGAGTATTAGTGTCTTTGAGGTATAGTGAGTGGAATAGGGGTAGTGTATTTGAGGTATAGTGAGTGGAATAGGGGTAGTGTATTTGAGGTATAGTGAGTGGAATAGGGTAGTGTATTTGAGGTATAGTGAGTGGAATAGGGTAGTGTATTTGAGGTATAGTGAGTGGAATAGGGTAGTGTATTTGAGGCATAGTGAGTGGAATTGGGGTAGTGTATTTGAGTATAGTGAGTGGAATAGGGGTAGTGTATTTGAGGTATAGTGAGTGGAATAGGGTAGTGTATTTGAGGCATAGTGAGTGGAATAGGGGTAGTGTATTTGAGTATAGTGAGTGGAATAGGGGTAGTGTATTTGAGGTATAGTGAGTGGAATAGGGTAGTGTATTTGAGGCATAGTGAGTGGAATAGGGGTAGTGTATTTGAGGTATAGTGAGTGGAATAGGGTAGTGTATTTGAGGTATAGTGAGTGGAATAGGGTAGTGTATTTGAGGCATAGTGAGTGGAATTGGGGTAGTGTATTTGAGTATAGTGAGTGGAATAGGGGTAGTGTATTTGAGGTATAGTGAGTGGAATAGGGTAGTGTATTTGAGGCATAGTGAGTGGAATAGGGTAGTGTATTTGAGGTATAGTGAGTGGAATAGGGGTAGTGTATTTAAGGTATAGTGAGTGGAATAGGGTAGTGTATTTGAGGTATAGTGAGTGTTGTAGCAATTCATCACACTGCCCGATAACGAGGAAGCCCAAGTGCAATCATGGCTTTGTTCAGGGCTCAAATTAATCGAAGGCAATAGCATGCCCTCTCCATTTCTTGTGGCCTGTGTGTACAAATGGCCTCTTCCTATTTTCTAAATTGGATTTAAAGTGGTATCAAAACACTTTTAAACAGGCATAATTAAGGGACAAAGTGTACCATAGCCCCATATATGCATCAATGATAGTGTTTACAGTGTACCTTGACAACCATACATTACAGTTGCTGTCTAATCTATATAAAACTGTATTACTCGCCTGGGACCTAAGGAGATATTTAACATCTTTTGGGATAGTTTCAGGCTTAATCAGGGAACAATTTTATCAGTAAAAATTCTAAAAGGATTTAAAGCCTTACAGCTTGCATGACAATGAATATGATTCTGATTATTCACAAAATGGTGACAAAGTAAATGCAGCCTATGAATTATAATGAATCCTTTTCAGTGGTGGAACTTCAGATTTTTTTCAACTAGCCAGTCGGGTAGGTAACTCACAGAATTTACCTGCCCGACAAAAATTCCACCAGCCCACTGTTTTTTCATAATATTTTGCAGCAAACAATTAAGAGCAAGACTACTTTTAAACTACAATTAGGCCTACATGTTTTTGTCTTTATTGTACGATGTTCCACCGTAACCCTAGCCCGTAACAGCTCCTCGTATTCATCATGTTCATCAATCCAATACTCTAATCTCCTATCAACCTGATCTCCTCTATCATCATGACACACGATCATCTGATGATGAAATTACCTTGAACTTACTGTTACTTACACTTGGAGCTTCATAAATGTTACCCGCCAGTCGGACGGGTACCTTTGTATCTTCACCCGCCCGACACGAAAGTTACCCGCTATGGGCGGGCGGGCGGGTCTTAGTTCCATCCCTGATCCTTTTCAACCAAATACATCAGAAATGGCAGTCAGGAATTGAACCTTTGATCTCCTGGTTACCAAACCAGTGCTTGTCCGATACAGATAATGAATGAGTCAGATAGGGAATTATGGGGACCATATTATCTTTAGGTTTGAACACTTTCCACGCGGCAGGCGGCTGCAGACGACATTCCAAAATTTCAATTTTTTTTTTAAAAATGTCAACATTATTGAATTTCATTAACATATTTAGAATCATCATGAGAAATGCATTGACATAAGTACAAACATGCCTAGTATTAGGTCAGTAATCCTTGAGATAGACTTTGAAAATTTTGAAAGGTTTCTGGAAAATCTGTTTTGTGTATGGTAAAAATAATAGCCGCGTGGAAAGTGTTAAGTTCAAACCATGGTGATTTGACAAACATCCATACCTGAATGCCATTTGTATGGTCTTCCTTATGAACATTAGAAGTTGATGTCAATTGTTTTACTCTCTATGCAGGTGACAACCAAGGTATCCCCAGAACGTTTGGCTCCCATACCTGCTACAGCCATCCCTATATGGGTGTATATTGTCGCTACAATTGTTGGAGTGTTTATACTCGGCGTTATAATACTGGGACTTTGGAAGGTAAGATACTTGGATGTAGCCATTGGATCCATACTGCTCATATAAGCTTATGTAACTGTCCCTCAGTAGCTACCTTGGTGGTAGAACTGTAAAGCATCAAATGTTCGTGTGCATCAACATTTTGTGAGTGCAGTTGACTCTCGAAATGTTCATGTACGTGAATGTTTTGCTTTTTAAACATCAGTCTCGTAGACCACCACACACACCAGGCTGTCCAGCCCTATTGCTGGTTCAGTGGTTCACGTACTAAAACCAGAAACTCAAAACACCATCCGTTGACGTGATAACCGAAGCAATGTATTGTTTTTACACATTTTAGAACCCGTTTTTATAATACTTTAATACTCAAACAATATCTTACGAAATGTACTAAAGTACATTTGAAATTTCGATGAAATTGCAGTTAGGGGGCTGATCTGGTAATTTCACAACATTTAGGAAGGTAAGAGTGCCAAATTTTGCACCAATTGGAAGTCGGCATTCGCTAAATTTTCATGCCGCGAAAAAGGCTTATATCAGTGATTTAAATGCTTCAAGACTTTTTGTGCTTTACGGTTACTAGATGTTAGTACTGTTACCCTCAGGCATGTCATTTTGTACCCACCCTGTCAGAGCCCCTATCCCTGATCCAACTGGATGGGCAAAAGGCAATGATATTTTGCATGATCATGACCCACCACATCAGTATTAGCTATGTACTACATAGTCTGCTGCGTTATACCCTTTTATGAACCGATAGAGGGCTCACTCACTGTGACTGCTCCCCATACTGCTCCCCATATCGCGTAGTAAAAAGCCATTATACGTCCGAACAGGGACAGATAATTTAATCATTTTTTACGATAAACTATAAACTCTTACACATACAGAGATATCACCTTCACATGTTTCTAAATGTACTAGGCGTCAAATTCAAAATTAGCGGGTTATGAAGGGTGTGATACTATCGTGACATGAATTATGCATCAAAAGCATCGACCCTAGTGTGCTTAAAGCGCAGTTCTGCTGTAGATCGAATGTCAGTAGACCTTATTGGGCGGTTCTCAGATGGGAGCGGTTTTCAGCAAGGCGAAGTATCGGAGGGTGTTGTTCGATTGTGTGACAATGAAATTACACAAGGTCTATAAAGTTGACTATGTACTACACTGCTGAGGGTCAGTCACATACTTATATTGGCCATTATATAGATATACATGTACATGTGCAGCACCTGAATATCTCTTTTGACACCTCACAGCCAAAGAAGATTTTAAAGACGGCACCACAATGCATTGCATTTTTGCAAAACACCGTGAATCTGGTCGCCAATTCATCTTGGTTCCCATCGACATGCACAAAATGATGGCTTCATAGCACCATTATCGTATATTGATCGTATTGATATGAGTATCGATAAGGGGAAACCCAAATGCATCGTAGGGAAAAATCTTGAGTTGACTCAATGCATTGTGGGCGTGGCGTTAAATTCTTTGCCTTACAGCAGTGCAGTTCTCCAAGCCCTTCATTTCAACCGAAAGTCACAATTCAGTGAACATCTTCATAATATGTCTACAATTCATTCCCAAGACAAAATCAAATGTTGTCTACAAATTCAATTCTTCAAGAACTCAAATGACATGTTTTGCCAGTTCCTAAATTCCCCAGGTTTAGCGCATTATGCCACACTGTACCAAAAAGTGTTTTGCTGTTCTCCCTCCCCTTTGAGAAACTTTTTCATATCAATATGCAGTTTCATGGCTTAGTAATGGAAGCTGAGTTGTAAGTTAATGCAAAAAAAAAAAAAATGTGATCTTTTACAAATTTGTACACATATTTTTTTCTCTACTATAATTAAGTTTGACTATCAGGAAAGACTGTCTTTGACTCATAGAACTATCTTGAGCGTATTTTTCATATAAAATCATTACAGAACTTTACTAAATCATAATGAAAATATGCCTCCAATTTAAGGAATTTATCAACATTTACATTTTCATCATAAATTATTCTGGGTGCACAGTTGCGATGTTAACCAGAAACACTGTAAACAGCATTATAACATGGTGTAAAACCATGGAATTCTATTTTCAAACAACAACAAAAACACTCAGAAAATAAACTGTTGGGTTAAACCGACAACTTATTTTCAGAATTTGATTTCGAAGTATAAACTCACAGCGTTAGTGAGTTACCAGCCAGTGTAACTCACTAACACTGTGAGTTTGAAAATGTTTACCCGCCAGTCGGGCAGGTACTTTTTGTATCTCCACCCATCCGAAGCAAAAGTTACCCACAATGGGCAGGTGGGCGGGTGCCCCACTATGGGCAGGTAGGCATGTGCCCCGCTATGGGCAGTTGGGCGGGTGCCCCACTTTGGGCAGGTGGGCAGATGCTATTTCCAGGCCTGTTTAGGTTCCAGCCATGCATTTAGTCTTTGACGGATAAAAATGCATCATATTAAATTAATGAAAAATAATAAAGCCTTGGACACTGAATGACAAATCATCACAATAGACGTTATTCGTAATTGGCGATTTCAGGCTAAAGAGGGAGACATACTCGATGTGATGTCACTAATCATAACGAAAGCGAGGCCAATTGTGGTAAATAACGTCAAATTACGTCACAAGTGACGTAATTTACCACAATTGGCCTCGCTTTCGTTATGATTAGTGACATCACATCGAGTATGTCTCCCTCTTTAGCCTGAAATCGCCAATTACGAATAACGTCTATTGGGTCTTAGATTAAATCACAACACCATTATTATTATACCATATGATTGATGTATGTCGGAGACCCTTGATACGCTTTCTCCTAATTAACCTTTGGCCTAACCATTGTAAAGCAACATCCTCATTGCATTTTGGGATTGAAATTTTGGTACAACTGGGCTTCCGGTGCTGAAACAGTGACACTGCGTATTATACTGCACTATGCGTTATGTAGAGATGATTTAAAGTATTTTGTCCAGATTTTCCAGTGCCGTCTCTGATCCAATGCAAACCACTGTTTGTTCATCTTTGATGATTCAACCATGACAGATGGTTAATGCCGTATAATATTACAACAATATTCAATACCAATGTATGTTGTATATTCCTCACAGATTGGTTTCTTCAAGAGGAAGAAGATTCAACCTAACCAAAGACAAATGGTATCAGACGACACATGGGTGGAAGATGTACTCAAGCCAGTGAAGAAGTAATAGGAACTGGAAGAGGATGGACAATTTGCATAGAAATAAAAAAAGAGAATTTGCATAGAAATAAAAAGGAGAATCCTTATGAAGCATATCTTGCGGTTTGTGATGACACTTAAAAATAAACCCCTTTTCCTTGATATTTAGAACACAGATGGTTACCAACTTTTGTGTTGAGTTGGGGGGGGGGGGGGGGGTTGTAGATCTAGGGTTTTCAAGAGCATCCCACAGAATGGCTGCCCATGAAATAGAGCTGCAATAATAAATTATATAGAAATTATGGGCATTCATTTTGTAATTTGCGTAATCCCAAATTTACAATTTTATATTGCGCAAATATGGGGAATATTTTATTCTCATTGTATAAATAATTTGTATCTTTTGTTTGATATTTTCGTATAGTTTCTTTATATTTTTATATGTAGTGTTAAAAAACTAATATAACATTATGCAATACATTATAGATTTCTATCATAGATGCTTTGACCCCATTCCAGTTACAAGTAACCAATATCAGTCTCAGAATTTCAGTGAAAGTACACAAAATCATTCTTGTAAAGATTCTCCTCAAAACAATCTGCACAAATTTAAACAGAGTCTCATAAACTGTTTCCATTTTTTTCAATACCAAGTTACTTGAAACGAATCTATGTATTCTTGTTAAATTCAACCATAAAAATTGTACTCTTGTCCACATTAGGCCAGGCGAGGGCTCAAACTACAACTGACTATTCAAACGATGGCCCATATACGACAGCAGGCCTTCTCAAATGGTGTACTACAGGGTCTCCCAGAATGATTTATATACGTTTTTTGAAAAAATAACAAAAATATAAAACAGCATTGCAGTCCCAGTCTAAGGCCTGCAATATAACGAGGAACATGATTTCTATTTTCTCTGTTCATTTCATCAAAGTAATCTTTATCCGTTCAGATATTGCATGAAATTATTGAAAATATGTGAAAACCTGTTTTTCACTTTCAGCATATTTCAATTGAAAAAACTCACATCAAATTTCAAAACAGCCGCTTAAGAAATTATGATATAAATCATTCAAGCAGAACAATTTCCTCACACCATTTAAATATTGCTTCATAAAACAGTCAATACCATTTACCAACAGTCGATATATATGCATTTCGTAGTTAAAATTAAAAGAGGACGCAGCTAAGTTCTTGCATATCACTGAAATTGAGCTTTGTGCTGAGCATGGTCAATGATTTTATGAACTTCAAAATGTTAACTTTTTTGGTCAAACTTGAAATTTACCATTTTTACAAAATGTCTGATTTTGAAAATTCATAATTCCTATGAAAGCTAAATATATCATAAGTACTATGACCAATCACAATGGCATTCATAGCTAAATAAATGCTCCTTTTTGTTATAAATCATTCTGAGACACCCTGTAGTACTGGGCATGAATTATATCATCCCGTTATAAATGGATCATTTCTGCCATGCAGTATGACAAATTATGAAATGTCACAAAGTGTTTAGTGCCCATGGAAAGAAACAGCATAAGTGCAAAATTAACCAATTGCATAGCTTTTGCTCAAATATCGTCGCTGTTCTGACATAACGACACATCACAACAGAATTAAGTAAAGTGGTGTGTCGTTATGTCAGAACAGCGACGATATGTATACAAAAAAACCACTTGTCAGTGGAGTTAACATGTAAGTGTATCAAGAAAGTTTGTATTGCTTAAAGCACCTCAAGTTAAATGTCCCCAGATTAAAAACACTTTGTGTCGCTTTCGGTCATCAATGTCATTGGATTGGCGCAATCAAGATCTCTATGAAATGGAACTGAACATTTGATGTAAAAACAGTAAACTTTGAGTAAATCAGTTTCTGTAACAAAGTGTAATATTGTAAGGCTAAATTAAAAAAATCTGTTGTCTCAAAGCTCTTCAGGTTTTCAAAACCTAATGCGGAATGCGATTTTTTTAAAGTTTTTTTTTTTTTTTTTTAAATATAAAATATTGAAATCCTTGTAAAAGTGACTTTTTGTATTTAAAATGATGTGATCAATGAAAATCTGAAAAATCAGTGAAATTTTGGGATTTTGGGGGATTTTATTTTATTTTTTTGAAAAAAATTAATTAAATAAAATATAATATTTTTTTTCTCAAGATTTTTGTTTTTCTAATGCGCATCAATAAACTAATGCACGCGGGAGCTTTGAGACAATTGATTTTTTTAATTTAGCCTAATAATTGAGTTTGTAACATTGAGTTTTAGAGGTCATTGTAACAGATTTTCAAAATACATTTTCAAATTGTGTTGAAATTTGCTCGTCCCTAACAACTCATTTGCAACTTTCTCGCATAGAATTGTCAAATTTCGTATAGTCAAATAAAATGACAAAATAGCCCATTTATATTTCAAAACCTAAGATATTGATGTCACTCTGGAAAGAAATTGGCACTTTAGGGGGAAATTACCGAGAATGTGCTCTTCAGGAGGAATCTGTTACAATGCCTTTAATTATTATTTAGGTAATAGTAGTACAGTACTTAGATGTAAGAATAGTTTGTGTAATTTATTATTTGATTGCAATGATATTATCAGCATGTTTATAAATACTGAACTCCGTCTTATGGAAAGAACAATTTCAGATATTTGTTTAGTAATTGTTGAAGCATGATGTAGCTTGTAGAGCCATTAGGCCAACAACAAAAAAAGGAAATTTGACTTGCCCTTTTAGGGCCAGAGTCTGGGTCGGACGGTAGGATTTTTTATTTTTATTTTTTATTTTTTTAAATTTAAACAGGGAGATACAAAAACACGTTTTAAAGATTTTTTTTCATTTTTAAACAAGAAGATACTACTCAAAAACACGTTTTCATCTTTCTTTATTGTTATGTGCTTCTTTCAATTTTTTATTTTTTTTATTTTTATTTTTTTACTTTGGAAAAAAAAAAAAAGCAACCCTAGATTTCCGAAAATTCGGGTCGGTCAGAAAGGGCAAGTCAATTTTTTTGTTTGTTGTCCTTACAGGCTCATTCTGTGTCGTGATATGCGGTCCCCGTGGCTTCATTGCATGTACCTTTTTTGTTGACTAAACAATATTGTCCTAGTCTTTACCTTAGATTATAAAATTAGTCAAGGAATTATGTAAACATTGGCTTGTATATTTGCATTGATAATTGAATTATGTACTACTAATTGAAATAAAAGGCTTTGTTATTAAATAGTTTGCCTAAAGCCTTTCAGATTATTTAAAACATAGCACTATGCATAATTTATCTTTTTGAACAAAATAATTTAAAGAACTGTCAGTATCTGGTTCTTCCACCCATGACGCCACTTTGCACACGGAATAAAGCTGTGCAGTGTATGACAGTTGTGTAATAAGCTTAACATTTTTCACACGGCTATTAGTTTTATCATATACAAAAATGATTTTTCAGAAACCTTTTGAATTTTCAAAGTCTATCTCAAGGAATACTGAACCAATACTAGGCATGTTTGTACTTATTTCAATGCAATTCTCATGGTGACTCCAAATATTGTCATGAAATATAATAATGTTGACATTTTTGAAACATTTTGTGAAATTGTGAATGTCGTCTGCAGATGCCTGCCGCATGGAAAGCGCTATGGAGGTTTTGGGTGGTTAAAGCAGACATTGCTGAATGTGCAAAACGTTTAGTACTTAACATCCAGGGATACCATTAATGTGCTATCAAATCACAGGATCAGAGCATCTGTCATGTTGGGTTGGGTACTTGTCACAGCAGTCTAAGCGTTCATCCCATAATACTACAAAATATATAATAGATGAGGGCTCGTTTGTTGTTCACATCTGGCGAGGTAAACTATGAATGCTGCTAGAATGTGTATGTTACAAAAGCCAACCAGCAATATAAACATAATGATATAGGTTGGTTGAGGAATTGAACCCATAGAGTTTGGCCACTATGCTACACTGGATTAACTCTTTTGGCTAAGTCATTGATAGAGTTGTTTTTAGTACGGAGTTATTCAAGTATCACATTTCTTAAGCGTGCTGATCCCCATACTTTCAAAATTAAAATAATGGAGCGATTTGCATTTTAAACAATGGGAATTGTTCATTGGGACATAAGCTTCTTGTGGGTGCTGTTCAATCTCTAATCGCCTCAGTATAATGTGTGCTAGGGCTTTGAGAATTGAACGTGAACTTTTGCAAGTTGTACGGTGGTTCCATACTTAAAAATGGTTACAGGCCGAAATGGTATGCGATGTGAGAAGATCATCGAGGCTGCTGTGGGCACTTGGGTTGTAATACTTCAACCACAGAAACATTGAACAATGATGCTGACAACTTTGATGTTGGTTTGGTAAGATTTTGGTCAGATAATAGTTAATTAAAACAATTGACTTGAGATAACACATACAATGGGAAAGCTTTGAGAGACCAACAAAAGTATAATTAATAAAGCCTAGAGTAATAAATATTGTGTATTAATAAAACAAATGAATGTGTATAATAATTTATAAAGGAAATAATCTCAATGTATAATATGAAAATATTGGCTTCAAGTTTTACCAAACTAATAACAAGTCATTTTGATAAGTGTGTGGTAGATTTCAAAATGAGCTAATCCAATAGTAATACCCGAGCAGCGTGTCCTCTATTATTCTGTTGAGGGGTGTCACCACAAAGGATCTCAGACAAAGACATGGCATTCTTTCCCCTCTTTCAATTTATTAATATGCAACAACATACACTATCATATTAAAGTCCCGATATTTTCCCCTTTTTTCCAGCAATAAAATGTCTAAAAACTTGATCAAGTTTTAGAATGCCTAATGGTGTGATAAAAATTGATAGATTATATGTCTTTATATCACAGGAAATTACTGTGCCCTCATTGTCATACTGGCTGAGATCATCCTTAGGCTTCATCCAGTATGATATTGTAAAACCAGAATTGTTTGTGTGCATTTTAATTTCGCGAGGAGCACTTACTCACGAAAATGTCGTGCTGCGAATATTTCAAATCTACCTTGTAGCGGTGCATGGCAAAGTTACACATTGCAACTCCTAAGTTTACATTCCCGAAATGTCCATGCCGTGAATTAGGCCAGTATTGCCGATGTGAAATTTTCAACTCGCAAACATTTCTGGTTTAACAGTACTTTGCGCACATAATAATTCCCCGTACTATACCTTTGCTTCACTAACTAATAATATATGTACACTTTTAGAGATGACAATATATTCGAGGTCTCAGAAACACAAGGCCTAATCTCCATTTTGACCATTTTGAGAAAATGACTATTTAAAGATTTTTGAACACATTGGGGAGATGGATATGAGGCCTTGTGATACTGGCTATAACTTTGAAAGAGGTTGTGTTATGGAGATAAGGCTGTGTATTACTGGAACGAGAATTTTATCTAAACATTTTGATACCAAAATCTCATTTTAAAAAATGGAGATGAGGCCTTGTGTTTTGTGAATTGTAACTAGTGCTGTTACAGGGTGAGTTGGAAAGAATGTGACAAATGTCAGGCCTGCCTATTCAAAACCAATGATAGTGCTAAAAAGATCGCATAGGCTTTCATTCAAAAATAAATTTTGAATTTGAATATTGCTTTATAATGCTACAACAATTTTAGTAGAACCTGGTATTTTAAAGCCAACTCACAGGATGCTAATCAATGAAACTAGTGAACTCCTGAAAAGCGAAACTCAGTTAGAATACATTGAGGAATGGCTTGATAATTTGACCATTCCGTGGATTGGCTTTAACATTTGGTGCTTAACTAAAAATAGTGTTACATGATAACGCAATGGTCTATTTCTTTAATTCTTCTTTTGGACAAAACCCAAATTAAAGGGTTTTTTAGTGCAACCATTGGTTTTGAATGTACTTGCCTTAATTTCTTGTAATGCCTTTCAAAAAAGTGCCTATTTTTTCTGTATGTCGCCTGCCCACAAAGAATATATGACGACATAGAATCATCTCAACCAACCAGGAACCAATGAGCATTTCTGTATACTCTTAAACGACAGTCCTCTATGTTTTACCCTGAAATTTGATGTAAGACTTTTAACATATTGAATTGTTCAAAAACATAAAAGTTATATTGATGGGAAAATACACATAAGTTGATTTTAGAATAAGATCAATCAAAATGGGTGTACAGGTTGGTTAAAAAAGTTAACACACATCTGTTTATATTACTAATACATTTCTAAATCTCTCTGCGTCTTATAAAAGCAGTTAGTGATCAACACTGGGGAACAAATCTACGGTCTGGATTATTTTGTTCATGAAATATGGTAGTTTAAAGATTGTGCAACATTGACTTGTGCACAGAACAGGGTTTTATCATGGGACAAACATGTCTATTGAAATCCCATTGAAATGTTGTGTAGAGCTGATACTATGTGCGTCTCGCTCACACCTGTACAACTGGCATGTTTGAAAAGCCCGGTAATAAATGTAGGTACTGCTAGTCTATTACAGCAACAGCATATTTCATAGAAGCGGATGGGATATATAACAACATTTTGAGAAAAGAAGCCTAAGTGAAAATTCAAATATTTTAAATATATTAAATTAATATGGACATTCACAGATGCAATTGATGTAACATTCTTATATAGTGGGTGTGGTTTGAGATGTCAGCAGGCAATTTGATTGTTTTTAGGCCGATTTTCAGCCAACACGCCCATACATTATGAGACGATGGTGCATAGTTTGGGGCGGGGTTTAATTCATTCTAAAAATAATACCTTCAGTGCGTATGATCAACGCGTTAGCGTGCCCTACACAAAGTCGCCGCCGTATGCGTTGTGGGTATAACGCAGCGATGACACATGCGTGTGTGCTAAAGAACGCGGTTAATTTGAAGCAGGATGTTGGAGCTGGATTCGCCGATTTTATAAAGGGGGAAATTTGTTGTTGTGGTTTGTTTAAAATAAATCTAACAAAACTGCACTATTTTATGATAAAAGATCAAAATAACCAATAAACTAAATAAGAAGGAGAATAAAACATAGTTCTTAGCTGTTTTGCTATAGACGATGGTCTTATAATGTATAGGTTGTACCATATTTGTGTCGTTGTACTCCTTGTGAAGTTATATACCCAGTTTTTAATAACACCTAAACTCGAGCCCATTAGTTCGATGGACAACGAGCACGTCTTTTCAAATATACTTAACACATGGGAACAAGAGGGACGTTTCATTTATGAATTGTGAGAAGTTGTTTCATGACAGTGCAAAAGACTACACAGGCTTTTGTGTTGCGCTTATTTAATCCGAGATAAGCATAGTTTCAATAGAAAGTACTTACTTCGCCATCCATACATTCATTATCTATGGTTTGATTTACCCAGGTGCACACATGCACCAGTGCATGAACTATGTACAGCATTGTCTTTGTGCGTGTGAAAAATTCTCCTGTGCATATACTTTGTCTTTTAAGCCCTTTTTTAGGAAGAAAGGTAATTTGTGCAAGTAGATTTTATTTTCTACATCGACCGCTGCCACAGAAGTCATGTACCTGGTCAAAATACTTGATTTTAGGCCATTGCAATCTTTAACAACTCCTATTTTTTGCTTATTGATTATTAATCAAAGACAAAAATGTTGTCTAAGATAATATCTGCTTTGATAAAATGTGAAGAGATTTACAAAATGTTATTATTAAGTAGCTAAATATGAATGCCAAAAATGGGTCAACTTTTTTTGAGCCACCCTGTCTGTAATAGTTGTGTACACACTAAATTTCACCAGATGCTAAGGAGGTTGCAAGAATGAATAAAATAAAAGATGTTTTATAGCTTTGTGTGTTTAGATTCTTTAGTATTGGATTCGAAAACAACCACAATGTAATGTCAAGGCGGAGTTATGGTAGAGTTGGGCGAGGAAAGTCTCGCAAATAGAGGGCGCAAATTAATTTTATGGACCGCAATTCTGTTCAGGTATTACCGGACTTTAATTTACTAAGGGGGAATACCACTCGTCCAGAATTAATCGGCTTTTCGATATTTGGTTTTTTCTGGATGATTTGTTGAAAACAATTACATGATAAATCAACAAATAACGTATTTTATTGAAAAATTACATACAATTCAACTAAAAATGTAATTTAAGTACTAAAAGGTAACAAATAAAGAAAGTAATAATCAGAGACAATACAAGTTAGCCTACGGCTCTTGATCCAATAACAATTTTCCACAGCAATCTAATTGTCTTGAAACCCTGAATTATGTATTCCCAACTCTTCCATGCTCTAGATCCTTCCTCAAATTATTTGCCAACTTGAATCCCACACAATTGTCCCATTTGCCAGGTTCGCAATAGTGTACAGGGTGTATCAAAAAAATTAGGACACTTTTTCATGACGGTGTAATACTTGTTATAATCATTGGACCATGACCAATTTAGTCTCAAATACGCGGATTTAGGGTTTCCCTAGCGTAAAACCAGAAGTCGGGCGTACCAACATCAGCGCGATACCGCCCAACACTAGGGAAACCCTAAATCCGCGTATTAATTATTATGATATCCTGAAAATATGAGATCAATCCGATGAAAAATAAGAAAACTAGCATAATTTGCGTAATTTGCATGTCATTTACTGGTTTGTACAATGGGATTTACATGTATAGACCAGTAAATAACATGGTTTACGTTTCAATACGTTACAATATTAATTATAAACATAGAAAATAATCTATCAGTCAATAGCAAAGATTAGTTTGGTAATCCATTTAATTCTAGCACAAATCAATACTGGCTTAATAATCCACAAATCAGATGCATGCATATTCTGTGCAAATTAAAAAAGTTCTCGAACCCACTGTAGATGGTTCATTACCATGATATTGGCATAAATAGTGTGCGCGTTCATGTTACTCTACTGTTACTGTGTACATACTACAAAATAGATTGCCTTGCCTAATAGGTCACAATTTCCTTAATAAATGATGGATTTTTCTCATCTCTTCAGGATTTTATCTTTATCGGTTGTACTTTACATTGAAATAAAAATTGGTCATGCTTCAGTGATTTAACAAGGATTTAAACCATCATCAAAAAGTGTCCTAATTTTGTTGATACACCCTGTATAGCAGTTAGCAAAATGCTCCTAAATCCTCATTTTTTTGCTACACAATTTTGGAAATGTGTAGCAATTTTATGCCATATGTTTACATACAAAATTTGGAAACTATTTCAAAATACAAGCTCATCAAGCAGTTTTTTTCTACAACAAAAATCAAATCCTTATATGCAGACCCTGCATTTGGATAGAAAATGGAAGGAAACAATTTTATCCCAACAAGCAATATTATATTCCCCAACCTCATAGACAATGGGACGATGGTCTGTATCTTTCACTCTTGTTGTCCACCTCCAGTGGCGTAGCTAGGATTTTTTACAGGTGGGGGGCAAGATTTCTAAAATTTCCGTAAAAGGTTGGCCCAATTTTTTTTCAAGTCACTTACCTCGTGAATTTCACATAAGTGGGGGGGGGGGTTAAGGTCAAAAAATTTCGCACAGTCCAACAACAAAATCGCACAGTAAAAAAAAATCGCACTAAATGTACATATATGTACAATTTTGCCTTCTTTTTGGCTAATAACCTCGGTCTTTTTTCTCATTTTTTTCCTATTTACTTTTTTTCTCACCCACTTTTTTTTTTAGGGGGGTGGGGGGCGAGGGCCCAAATTGAGTTTTTTAGTCAGGGGGGCATTTTCCCCCCTCCCCCCTGCCCCCCTGAGCTACGCCACTGTCCACCTTTAGGCAGAACATGAAATTATTACCAAAAGGTGGCAAATATATCCCTAAACACAAATTCACCTGATCCCACGTTCGTAGGTTGCACGTTATGACCCTAGACCTTGATTTAGGGTCAAAGGTCACATGTGTTTCAATGTGAAGTCAAAATCTAAATTTAACCAGGGACAATCGAATGGAGGGACTAGAAACGACCTATGGTATCGTTACATCATTGAATTCAATTACAAAAAAAGAACAAAACATGCGTGTTGCGGGTTAGCTCTAGTAGTTGCGGTGTGTTTTTATTCAAGGAACTCAAAGGTTGCCCTATATTCTTTCGAAAAATGATCAAAATATAATTTTCCAAAAAACTTGGGCCTAGGTCAAACTGAATACAATTTATACGTGATTTGTTCAATAAATAACGTTCTAGTGTTAATAATAATCGGTATATTTGAGAAAAATGTGATAATTTTAGATTTATAAAAAATGTGAAAACATGCTAGAACAAAGAAATTAATATTTTTCCTGGGAAGTTTAAACTATAGACATTTTGTTCCTATTGAATTCAATATCCAAATTAATCGGAAAATGATGTTCTTTGATGATATATATTTGCATTTCTAGAGTATAGTAGTTCAGTAGGAATTGCACAGGTATGTAGTCAAGTGGATATCTTCACAATTATGACATGACTGTGAAGTAGGGTACAAATGCAATTTTATTGCTGAAAATGTTACATGAGGGGGAATGTCTAGATTCAGGTTTTTTTATTGACGTCAAGCCACGCCCTTTTCGATTATGTTATATTTATGACAAAATTTGTCATATTATATATTAGTATTTAATATAGTTGGTCTTATAAACAAAATATCATGTTTGGTATCAAATTTAAGCTGTTGACTCCTGGAATACATATAAAATGATATAATAATACATACAAAAGTCAAAAGAGGTCAAACGTGATTAAAATGTATTCATACATGTCATGTCACCTGTAATTTCATGTCACCTGTGATTTCATGTCACCTGTAATTTCATGTCACCTGTAATTTCATGTCACCTGTAATTTCATGTAACGTACATAAAACGCTATATCCTGCCTGTCTATTTCAAGATGTGATACTTCATCCATGGTACAAGTAAAACTGTCAAACTGTCAATGCCTGTCTCCATACACATCAGGTGCTTGTTAGTAATATATTTGGAGTTAGAGGCACATCAGCATACTGATAATTATTTCTTTTGAAAACGTTCAAATATTTAATACAAGTAGATTGAGACTATGGTCTTCATTATTTGTGGTTATTTTGTTTAATTAAAACCGTGCCTTGTTGAAGGGCAACAGTATATAATACTTCACAATTCCACCCTCAGAACATAAGAAACCCCTATACTGCAGTTACTGGTGTTCTCATTATATTACTTCTCCTACATCTTACATATGGCTCATTCCATGAAGTTGGGGTATTTGTTAAAATAGCAGAATTTGGTACTTTAGGCAGCTTATAAACTGTTTTACTCTATGTGTATATCAAAAAAATTTAGTGTCCAAAAACAGTACTAGGTTATAGTATTGAGTCATGAAAAGAAGAAGAAAAAAAATCAACCCTTCCTTGAAGAAAAATAAAATAAAAAATGAGGTGGTGTCCAAGACCATTTTTGCTAAAAAACGTGACATGGAAAACACAACAATTAATATGAGTTTTATGTAAGCAAAACTATCATAGAATTGCTTGGAAATCGATTTGATTAATAAAAGATACATGTATTCATAGTTTACTGACCAAAACACCTCGTCACGCTGGACTGATTTTTCACCCAAGCAACATGAAAATTGCCTTTCCGATGCTACGCACGGTGTCCACAAAATATACACGTGTAGCATCAGGAGTTTTCATTGCTGAATGGGTAGTTCTCTATCATACATTTTAAAATTATTTTCCAAAATTAAGAGCATTTATCAATTGAAAACTATTGCAAATGAGAATAAATTTCATGAAGACCATTCCATATATTCATGAAAAAGTATACCGTGCCGTGTGCATGGTGTCCTAACCATAAAATGTAGCATCGTGATAAACATCCTATGCAATTTGTGGGAATCCCCCCCTGGAGATAAATAAAACATTCCATATTTCTTTTTTGTAAGGATAGAGGTCAATAGCTATCAGGTTTGTTTGGAATTTGCCACATGTGGGCTAGTTTTATCAAGGTTTCAGTCGCTGGTGTCCCGTTGTAGCATCGGGACTTTTATGTAGCATCAAAATGTAAACATTGGATAGTTTTGTGAATGGTAAGTGCGATTGTAATTATTTCTTAATGTTGCTTGTATGTCTGTATTTATTAATGCATTTTTATTGAAAGGGAAACACTGAATCAGAATTTCTTTTCATGTTATGATATTAATTTTGAGTCACGGACGCCATAATAATTTGGCGTCCATGTAGCATCGGGCATAGCATGGGCAATATTTTGCATTGGGTATCGTTATAGTTCGTTGAAATTGTATTTTTTTTGTAGAATCACATCATTAATAAACTTTGAAGTTAATAATGAATTAGTTTTTGCTCTTTTAATGCTAATAATATAGCTTACCAATACGATGCTACATGGACACCATGTCCATGTAGCATTTCATAAAATTTGCCTAATTAGACTAAAACAATTACCCCATTCGAAATTATCCATCACCCAAAACATTCAAAACATTGCCTACATTTTACTACACTTTACAGAAAAAAGGCATATTATGAGAGATGTATATCTAATGAAATATATTAATACACAATGCTACATGGACACCATTTCCATTAGCATTTCACTGAGTTCACAATAAACATTTCCTTATTTTAGTTTTATTTACTATAAATAAAACAAATAATTGTAAATCATTCAAGTTCTCTATCCTTTGCTATTCTTTTTCATGTTAAATGAATAATAAATAAAATACTCCAGCATGATTTTAATATAAATATTTTCCTGCAACACAAAAAGTGCAACATGAATAAATAATCTACTCCAATATCAATACACAATGTTCCATGAAGATACTAAGCCATAGGGTTTATTTTGTTTTGCTTTGCAGGTTCTTGACATTAATTCAGAAGACAGTTCTATCGTCCTGGAATTTATGGAGATGAAGACAAGGAACCCATCATTTTCAAAAACTAGTACCTTTCCAAAGAAATCCACCATGGCAATTAAATTATTTTTTTGCAAACTGACTTTTTAAGTGATCAAACTTTTCAATCATCTTTATCAATAATAGAGGATGATTCAATCAGAAACGAGCAAAGAGACTAAGATCACAAAGGGTACTTTAAGAACAACACTGCATGAAGTTTGTTTCAGTGGACATCTTAAGTTTCTTTGATCAATGGTGTATTGTTATTGTGTAATTGTAAGAAATGGTGTATGTGTATCATAGGTAATTATGTTTTATGCTTCATGGCAGGTTATCTTTTTGTGTAATTTGTAGTTTTACAATCCATGTTATTAATTTTATCGTGTGCTTATAACATAAAAAGTTAACATCATAGTACATCCTCTCTATTGATCTGAAAAAGATGCACCTGTTCAAGCTGTTCCAAATATTTTAGGGCACGGTGTCCATGTAGCATCGTAATACTTAAGTACACAGAAAAGGTAAATTTTACATGAACAGTGTTTAGATAAATTTCAAGCAATTAACTCTGTGTATCTACTTGATATGATGAACAAGTAGACAAACCATTCACACTCAAATAATTGTAACAGTATGAATAGTCTTATTATTAACAATGTTACAAGACGCGGTGTCCATGTAGCATCGGTAGTGCATTTTATAACATTATACAGGTAAATAATACTTCATATACTTACTTTATGACTATAATGTAATCAATGTGCATGGTTTATAGAGTACTTTACATCAAACAAATATTGATATGTACTTTATTTAAATTCATTATACAAATTGCAAAATAAAGAGTCACTTTTCAATGAGTTTTTACATAAAACAGTTAATCTACAGGGTGTCCCAAAAGTCTATGCACGTTTTTGAAGAGTCATATCTCATAAAATATAAATCATATGGTATAAATTTAACCTTATTTTGATAGACGAGATTTGGGAAATTATTTTGATACCAAACACAACCATATTGGTGAACCCACAACATTATAAAACTGGTTGAAAGTTTGTGGCCGTGTGCCAGACCTACCTATACCAAGTACCACACATTGTTGCTAAAATCAGGTGCGCATAAATTAACGGTATGAAAGCAACGTTGCGCATTAGTCACAGTTCACTGATTACCTTGCAGTATTATTGTTATTACCAAACTCGGTCAATCACAACATAAATAGGCATAGTAGACAAAATTGCACAGCAAAAGTCTTCATTCAAGGTGGTTTACAGCATAGATAAGCGAATACAAATTGTATGGTTCTACGCTAAAACAAATTCAGTTCAAATTACTCAACAAAAGTTCAGAAAACATTTCAAGACTATCCATTCTGAAGTTGGAGGATACATTTTTGAACACAGGAACTGTGCATGATTTGTCTTGATGTGGTAGAAAAAAGACTGAAACAAGCAGCATTAAAATAATCCGGTAAGTTTAAATGTTAACATGTTTGACAACTGTATGATGTGTGTGTTCACTTTTCTGTTACGTTATTCAATTTTTTAGGTCTGTGTTTCGGCTTGCATTAGCACACGTCCCTGTATAAATGGAAACATTTAAACTAGATTTCACTATAGAAATGGACATTATGTGTGATATAGTTTGTTATTATGATGGAATCACTGTAATATAAAATTTAAATATTACAATTGAGGGATCACACTCCGTGTAACCAACTCTAACCGTCTTTTCGTTAATCTCAATAGGTGTTGATTTAGTGAGCTTTATTCCTCCGAAGTATAAAATTACATTTTTGCAGTAATACATATTTTACTTCTAGGGTGGCATTACAAGCAGATGTTACTCCAATGTTTGGTATCAAAATGATTTCCCACATCTCCTCTTTCTAAATATGTATTCATATTTTCAATACGACTTATATTTTGTGAAATACAAAGTTTCAAAGTCGTGCGTAGACTTTTGGGGTACGATGTCTTGTTCGTTAAGTTATGTTCAACCTAGACAAATCTGGTTTCTTTTCATGTATTTGTGGTTCCAAGTAGTTAATTGAGGTATAGAAACTTGGCCCACATCTTAAGCTAATTTATTAGAAAATGATATGGAAATGTGAAATGGTGTCCATGTAGCATCAGGATTTTTGGAAATGTCATCCAACTGTTGAACATGTGCGGTTATTTTACACCAAATGTTACATTAAAAGAAAAAGGTTCTACATTGGACTTTGGTAAATGTAGAACCTAAAAAAGAAGAAAGAGTTGGAAAATATCCATTTTGAAAATTTCACTTGGATGTCACATAATATGCCCCAACTTCATGGAATGAGCCATATGAATAGTTGCGTACAGGCATGTAAAAACAACATTAGGCCTCATTAATTTGGAAACACTGTGAAATAGCATAACATTGCGGGTAAAGTGATTCAAAATAAGCTGGAAATAGAAGCAAAGACTTATATTTTGAAACTAACAACATTGAGAACAGCTAAGACACTAAAAATGCTAAGATAAAAACGATTGCGTCATTAGCCTGAATTTGAATCTATAGGCCGTGCTTTTTAAAACATCTTGTGTTTGGTATGAAATTAAAATTTCATACCAAACACAAGATAATAATTATAACTGTCATTATTATGGCTTAAGACGTCAATAAAAAAAAGTTGCCCAAGAGTACCATTTTGGTACCCGGTGGTGTAAATGTAGACTTACTCATCCATGATTTTCAGCAATAAAATCACATTTGTAGGCCTACCCTACTTCACGGTCATGTCGAGCTTTCACCCGACTAAGGGTCCATCCGTATCGAGCAAGACACACAGCGACTCGTGCAGTATGATTGCTGAGATTTGTACCAGTGCCCATTCATGAATGTATTGTGTATGCTTGCTCAACTGATGATATTTGTACCCCCGCAACACGCATACTTATACAATAGTACAATAGTTTCTTGTCCCTCCATTTGATTGTCCCTGATTTAACATGGTAAAAAAAATGGGCTATTGACCATATTGTTGGGATAAGTGTTTAGAACAAAAAAGCTAATCACAACTTCGATCGTTGATCAATCGTTTTTGATCAGATGTCTGTATTGTTAGTGCCTAACTGTAAGCATACAAAACTAGCCACTTGAATGGCTGGGTTTGACTATTTCAGAGAAGGATATAATGGGTACTTCAACTTAAATGGTTACCTATATTGAATTTGACATTTTATGATATGGAAAGCTTGGGATTTCCTCTAGCTTTCCTCGCTCTTTCTTCTATTTGTAAAAAGGCAAGGCCCCTTAATCGTAATTTGCTTTTATAGAATAAGCAGCTGGCATCAAAATCACATCAGGACCCTTGCATTTAAAAGGACAAGACACAGCAAGAAAAAGGGCTCTCCTTTGTTCTATTGTTCAAAAGTAGGTGATAATGAGTCGAGTGGTTAAAATAGTCACTTCGGAGTGTTTCCCATTGGAATTTTGCCTTTTGTCTACAAAAAATTGATAAAATATTCAACAATTAATCATCACTCCATATGAAAGATATTATTTGTACAAACATCATTTAACCTTAGCATGGGGATCTGTTTTAGCTAAGCCATATTTTCCGCTAAATTGATATCTACATACTGATGAACAAGCCTTGAATTAACTGGGCGCCCGTGAGTTTTTACACCTGGTTGCCAAGTTTTAGCTCCCGGTATTTTCAAATTTTAACCAGCAAAGTATAGGACAGGGAGCTAATTTTGTCAGAAAAGTCACAATGTAGATCCTGGTTTACATGCGCTTAATTCGAGGCTTGCTGATGAACACCCATAGTACGAGACTAAGTCCCCCAATAATGTACATCATTATCACTGTGGTCTCCTGTGGTAGAAAACATTTAGATATCTCAAAGTCTCCATCTGATATTGTAGCCAATAGCACACTAGGGTTATTGCGATTCCTCCAGCTAAAAGACGGGACACTGACTTCAGGTACGGTATCACCGTGCATTACTGAGCAACCATGGTGGGTGTGGCCACTTAACACCAACCGAGGCTGTATCCATGACAACAGACGTTGCGAAGCATCCTTAGGCAAAACATCCCATCCAACTCTAAATTTATCGTAACGTTCCTCGAGTGGCGCCGCGTCCACCCCAGTACAGATAGCGTCTGACTCGCGGTACAGTGGGAAATGCTGCAGTAGAATCGGAGCGCTAGGCGGCATTGGTTGGAACTGTTTGCACTTTTTGGATAGTTTGTCTGGTGTTGAAGTAGTGGGACCGCCATTAGGGGAACCATATCTGCTACAGTTGAGCAGCATAGATGCTCGTCTAAGTTCCTCTGTTGCAGGAGAACATAAAAAACACCTGTCTGTATGCATAGTCATACTATTTACCAGAACAAACACATTGCCTTTGATGGTGATTATCTTGACGGATGAACTCTTAAACTTGACATCAAATCTAGTCTTTAACTTTCCTGGAATGAAATCATGGAATCCCATGTCGTGATTACCAGCAACAATGTGGAAATCCACGTCACTCTGGTGATAAAACATCTTCCAGAATCGTTGAATGGTCGCGTCAAATTCCTCATCAGATGCCCATTTGCCTTCATCCGTCAAGTCTCCCAGGACAAAGACAGCATCTGGACGTAGCCATGCCATTGCTGATTGGAAACATCTTTCCATTTGCCATTCTCGACGTAGCTTGTCAAACCAGTGCCCTCTCCTGCTGCCTAGAAGGTGTGTGTCTGCTATGACAAGAGCCCTCAATGTTGTATCTTTGTTGTTTGTATGAGCAGGCTTTAGTTCTGGCCATGTACACTGCATGGTAACTAAGTGATAGATAAGATACTCGCATACCAAGGCTATGAAGACCACATACAGTGCTATCTTTAAGGCAAAGTGCCACAACCGCATCTTGTAAATGACTCAAGCAAGGTTTCTGCTACACTTGTTACTTATAAATCATCTTTAATTTGTTTGCTTGAATCCTTCATTGTTTATGAAATTCTGGAAAAGAGCAAAGTATAAGAATACCTTATTAGGAACTGATACAAAATGGCCTGCTTAATGTTCAATTAATTCACTCTATTGCAATGCCGGGGATCATGTACACAAATGATTTTTGACATGAGGTGTAAGGCTAGAGATTGGAAACCATGGCTCACATCGAAGGATATTTCTGTGGTTATTTTAACAAAAATGAAACCAACTCTTCTATATAAAGCAATGGAATAAACATGACATATGTCCAAGGACGTTTTGTCATAAAATAACCCAGTAGAGTGGCCCATCCTTCTGATTCTGACAGTCAAGTTCAACCTTCAGTAACTGAAGATAGTCAAGGTGCATGTTGATATCAACATATCCTGAAAAGGGTCCTTTGAACACCAAGCACATTTATTGCAGGGTACCTACTGCAGTATCATCAAAAAAAATCAAATTGTGTTACAATCTATTTCACTTAATGTTCTAATGTTTGATCAGTTTCTTTTGCTGGAAAGTTTATATTAAAGGTGATGTTCCGATCACTTTTTGGGGGCTATGATGTTTTTTTAACATCAAGATATTTTGATATCAGAAGAATCCCCATATTTTTCTCAGTATCTCTGTAAAATCTTATATTAGGGGCCAGAAATGTTCCATTATGAAATTATAGGCTAAAATGTGGTGAATTACTGCCAAATGTGGTAAACCACCAGCTAGTTTGTGTACTACTCAATGGGCAAATTTTATGTGACCTTGTGCTTCTAAAATAAGAACCATTGGAGTTATGCAAATCAAACCTTGGAATGTGAAAATTTTAAGGATGACCTTCCATGTAAATAGAAAACATCATGTTGTAAATCGGGCCAGCAATCAGAACATCTACCTTTAAGATCAGAAACATCTCTGATATTATTATATTATAGAATGCAAAAAGTTGACACAAATAAGCTTGTTTTTGACAAATGTTTTTTGGATAGTAATTTTATTCAAAGTGTTCACTAGTTCGATCTGTGATCTTAAATGTCATTTGATTGTAATTTGCTTTTATAGAAGAAGCATTTGGCATCAAAATCACATTAGGGCCCTAACTTTAAAAGGACAAGAAACAGCAAGAATAAAGGACTCTCCTTTGTTCTATTGTTCATAAGGAGGTGATAAGGAGTGGTTATTTTAAAACAGCCACCTCACAGTGTTCTCCATTGGAAATTTGCATTTTGTCTACAAAAAATTGATCAAACATGATTTGTTATACCTATTCAACGATAAACCATGACTCAATATGAAATATATTATTTGTACATACATCATGCAACCTTAGCATGGGGATCTGTTTTAGCTAAGCCA
Organism: Ophiura sarsii; assembly: GCA_035610835.1. NCBI lineage: Eukaryota > Metazoa > Echinodermata > Ophiuroidea > Amphilepidida > Ophiuridae > Ophiura > Ophiura sarsii. Next base: position 3,826,282 of record CM069443.1, read on the forward strand.
TATTTTCCGCTAAATTGATATCTACATATACTGATGAACACCCATAGTATGAGACTAAGGCCCCCAATAATGTATATCCTTATCACTGTGTTCTCCTGTGGTAGAAAACATTTAGATATCTCAAAGTCTCCATCTGATATTGTAGCCAATAGCACACTAGGGTTATTGCGATTCCTCCAGCTAAAAGACGGGACACTGACTTCAGGTACGGTATCACCGTGCATTACAGAGCAGCCATGGTGGGTGTGGCCACTTAACACCAACCGAGGCTGTATCCATGACAACAGACGTTGTGAAGCATCCTTGGGTAAAACATCCCATCCAACTCTAAACTTATTGTATCGTTCCTCGAGTGGCGCCGCGTCCACCCCAGTACAGATAGCATCTGACTCACGGTACAGTGGGAAATGCTGCAGTAGAATCGGAGCGCTAGGCGGCATTGGTTTGAACTGTTTGCACTTTTTGGATAGTTTGTCTGGTGTTGAAGTAGTGGGACTGCCATTATGGGAACCATATCTGCTACAGTTGAGCTGCATAGATGCTCTTCTAAGTTCCTCTGTTGCAGGAGAACATAAAAAACACCTGTCTGTATGCATAGTCATACTATTTACCAGAACAAACACATTGCCTTTAATGGTGATCATCTTGACGGAGGAACTCTTAAACTTGACGTCAAATCTAGTCTTAAACTTTCCTGGAATGAAATCATGGAATCCCATGTCGTGATTACCAGCAACAATGTGGAACTCCACGTCACTCTGGTGATAAAACATCTTCCAGAATCGTTGAATGGTCGCGTCAAATTCCTCATCAGATGCCCATTTGCCTTCATCCGTCAAGTCTCCCAGGACAAAGACAGCATCTGGACGTAGCCATGTCATTGCTGATTGGAAACATCTTTCCATTTGCCATTCTCGACGTAGCTTGTCAAACCAGTGCCCTCTCCTGCTGCCTAGAAGGTGTGTGTCTGCTATGACAAGAGCCCTCAATGTTGTATCTTTGTTGTTTGTATGAGCAGGCTTTAGTTCTGGCCATGTACACTGTATGGTAATTAAGTGATAGATAAGATACTCGCATACCAAGGCTATGAAGACCACATACAGTGCAATCTTTAAGGCAAAGTGCCACAACCGCATCTTGAAAATGACTCAAGCAAGGTTTCTGCTACACTTGTTACTTACAAATCATATTGAATTCCTCTTTAATTTGTTTGCTTGAATCCATCATTGTTTATGAAATTCTGGAAGAGAGCAAAGTATAAGAATACCTTATTAGGAACTGATACAAAATGGCCTGCTTAATATTTAATTAATTCACTCTATTGTAATGCTGGGGATGTACACAAATGATTTTTGATATGAGGTGTAAGGCTAGAGATCGGAAACCATGGCGCACATCAAGGGATTTTTCTCCCTCGCCAAAAAATGGTTGATTTTTCCATTGTTATTTTCACAAAAATGAAACCAACTTCTATAAATAAAGCAATGGAATTTTAAATAAACACGACCTATGTCCAAGGACGTTTTGTCAAAATAAAACCTCGTAGAGTGGCCTATCTTTCCGATTCTGACAGTCAAGTTCAACCTTCAATAACTGAAGATAGTCAAGGTGCATGTTGACATCAACATATCCTGAAAAGGGTCCTTTGAACACCAAGCACACTTATTAAACATTCTGTGCCGCTGTTTTCCTGATATCTGAATAATTTTTCTTTTGCTTTTGTTTAGAACAAAACAGGTCATCATAAATTATGATTTTACCTTCCTCCTCCTCATCATGCAATGATGAGATACAATGAGGGAAAATGCCTAATACATTAGCATTTCTCCACCTAGCATGGGGAGAGAAAGTGGTAATTTACTCTTGAATCAGGGCTTGAAGGCATCAAAAGGAAAGGTAGTCTGCAGGCCTAGGGTTCTTGTTATATAGCTCACATGAGGATACCATGCAAACTATTTCCATATATGAACAACAACAAAAAACATGCAATGAAAACAAACAAAATATGATGACATAAATTAGACCAAAAGAGGCAATTTCACTGCTCTTGTTCTTACCATGATTTGTTAGTGCTATGATATTTCAACATTTATTACACTGTTCCTTTCCTTGATATTCTATCTTGATTGAATTTAATTAGCCTATACATTTACTGTATGCAAAGATAGCAGCATTTCTTATTTGGCCTTGGTTTGAGGAAGTTATGGTTGAAAACATTTCCTTTTTTGCCATTCAATATCTTGGGATTTTTAACACTCATTTAACTCATCATTCATTTGCTCAACCATTTGTATTTGATTTGATATTATTTGGGTCCTACGACCCTGGATAACCCAATAAGCTTATTAGCTTATTTCCATTGGGGTCCGTTAGATGTGAACAGATACAGACCGGGATGATCCCCTACTCTTTACGAAAGAGTCTGTAACCTTTTAATCGGGTATTGCTCTTCCGATGCACGGGACCACCATTTATACGTGACTTCCGAACCACTGTTGTTTTGCTGCCATTAGGAAATTGTCACAAATCATTTCGCTTCATTTACCAGGCTACTGATACGGCACACACAGTATCAGTACTTAGATTGTAATATTTCCTAACAGCTCCCTAATCTCGCTTGGGTCGACGAAGCAATTGAGACTAAGTACCTTGCCCAAGGATACAAACAAGTTGACTGTAGTGGGGCTAGAACTCACAACCTTGGCATCGTGAGACCGGCATGCTATCCACTAGACCACACGTGCTCTCTTGTTATATCCTATGTAGATCTTTGCATAACATTTATCATTGGAAAGATTGCTGTCAGGTACTACATTGACTTTATCAACCTACATTAAAACAGTCTGATCCACTTCAAACATTTTAATTAAATAGTAACATCAATCTGAGTAACTTTTAATGCATGCTATTGCTATAAATAAATGAACAGATGCAGCTCTTGGATATTTCATTGGGATTACCTACCAACTTTACTTACAGTTATTCTTGCGGTATATATGCCTACATTGGTGAAGATTTGCTAGAATCTACAACAGGCCTCCCAGTTTCTGCTCCATGAAATGGTATCCTTTCTGGAAACATTTGAAATAGGAAATGTGAAAAAATTATGGAATCAGGTAATTGTTATATATCCTATGATGTGTAGCCTCTAATGTCATGATGACACCCAATTCCAAAATAGGGTGAAGGCTTGTAAGGCAGACAAACCTTAAGAGTAGGGTCAATCTGGCAGGAGGATGTGATACCTAAGGGGGCGGTCATTTTCTTTGGTGGGGGTCCCAAAAATCTCATTTATTGGTATCATTTTTTATGATCACCCTGTACACAAAAACGATAAATTTATGACCCCCTACTAAGATGTTGATTATTTGTATGTGTGACCCCTCCCCCTAAAGACACACACATACACCCTTACTTAGGCTTTAAAGTCATATTATGTGATCTTTTCCAGGGAGCGCCCTCTATTCAATATATTTTTTAGAAAGTAGATTTTCTTGCAGATTTACATTTCTGATCATAAATCTTATAAACATACATTCCAAGTTACAGAGCGATACGATTCCTAATTACCTCAAAATCATGGTTTTAGAGGGAATTTAGACTAGAGTAAAACAAGTTGTCGGACAAAAATCGACATCCGACAGTTTATTTTCACTCTAAAACCATGATTTTGAAGTAATTAAGAATCGTATCGCCCTGTAACTTGGAATGTATGTACGATTTATAATCAGAAATGTAAATCTGCAAGAAAATCTGCTTTCAATTTTTTTTCGATGTTGAGGGCGTTCCCTGGAAAGATCACATAATATACCTTTAATGCACATCAAAAATTGACATTTATTAAGGCCTTTCTAGTCGTTTATTGGGGAAACAGTTGATGAGGAAGCAAAATAATTAGGGTAGCCAAGCCCAAATTTTGTTTTGTTTTACAATCAATGTTGAGACATTTAGAATAAATGCGCGCAAACATTTTCAATATTTCTACTAAAATTAGCGTGGCCAAGCCAAATGTTGTTTACAATGTTGAAACATACAGAACTTTACTTAACTAACATTTTGCTTTGACATCCCCTATTACAATGGAATTAATTTCATGACCCTCCTATTTTACATGTAAAAAAACTATGACCCCCACAATTAAGAAAATGACACTGACAGCCCTAACTCACCTTCAACTTTAAAAGAGACAATCGTAAAATTGAAATCAACTCAAAACAGTCTGAAATGTTGAATCATCAAATGATTGTACAAGATATCTCATTATAATTTGGGAAGACTGAAAAGCAAGTCAGTATATAAAGGACATGGCATGGTTCTATGTATAGTCAAGGGCAGGCTTCTCGTTACATTGCGTTTTCGCGTCTGGGACGCAATATTTTTGCTAAAAACGGAGTACATTTTAAACTGGACTCTTTATTGCGTCCATCTGGACGCAATAATTTCTAATCGTGTGTCAAGATAATTTTGCATGTGTAAGCTTACAAATATTTTAAAGTCATTTATTTACTTATCTTTCTCTTAACAAACAACAAAATAAATAGAGAAGACAATTTTTGGACATTTCAGCGCTGTAGTCCCCGTTTAACCACTCCGTATCCGATTCCGAAGTCACAATTCGCAAATTACATTTTTGACTTGGACCCCATAATTTCTTCTCGGACCCCATAATTTTGAGAATTGGTAGATTATCGGGTCCAGTGGACCCCATAATATTTTTACCTAACAAGAAGCCTGGTCAAGGGGTCCCAAAATGTGTTAAAAGTGTTTATTGCATTTCACACACAAAAAATATATAGGTTATCTATTCTATAGTATTCAAAACTGGTTTGCTGTGATTTAAAAAACGATAATGTGTATTGTGATATCCTCATGTGATATCTTCCGATGAGTATGAGATAGTTCAAAGCAAATTTGTGACCCGTCACATCAAAATGGACATGGGGCCCAGAGTCAATTCTGAGTTATTGGTATGATTTGAAAGAGAACATTTTAAGAACATTTTAAGCTTTGAAGTGATACCTTGTTGAATGTAATCAGACTTTGTAATCACAAGATATTAATTGAAGAAGCATTTCTTTGTCTATTATTTTCTTTAAGTTTCACCAAATATACTGCCCTCTATCTCAAAACTGTGTTTGCCGACAACATGTCCTTTTTGACGCGACTGGTCACATTAAGAGATGTAGATCAATATCAGTGGCTTTGCATTGGAATTCTCACATCTCAAAACAGGACTGAATCTTCATCTTTATTGGTACCAACCAGTCAGGAAGGTTTCTTCTTAACCCCCTGGGGTCTACCTGTCTATCTTACAGTGGTTCTGATTGGTTTATTACAAGATATACTCATACATAGGTATGAATAGCCAATTCAAAAGCAGCTTGTCAAATGTTTCACTCCCATCTTTATTAGGGATACAATTATTCTATTTTCTAACAATGTCTCTCATTGGTTCAATAAATGATGTACATGTATCCATCTTTTTAACCAATCGGCCGGTAGTTCTCAGGGGGTTAAGGTTACCAGCCCTGTCCTGTATGTATCCTTAGTAAATTGTGTAAACTAAGGAAAAAACACTACATTGTATTACCTGCAAATGCCTCTCTTTTTCTGCAATGTTGCGTTCCTGTTGCTGTTTACGAAATTCTTTCTGAATGGTACGTCTGTAGAAATCTTTGTTTGTATACTGCAACGATTCCCCTTGGCGTAGAAGAGCTTTGTAGAGACTGAGAACAGCTTGTCTGGACCATGGGACTGACATGGTGGTTGAACTGCAATAAATGCAATGTATAAAACAGGACTTACAAATGAAAAAAAAAACAATTTCATGTAAGTACCCAATAAAATCAAACGTTCTGTTATGATTGCATCAAAAGATAAAGGTGGAGTTGATGATAAATGGGTTTACTTTCATGATGTCCAGTTGCTTGTGTGGGGTTATTTAGACATTCAGTGAATACATCCCTGCCCACTTCGTACTAAATCGCCGAATTTAAAAGAGGTTAACATGGAGTTTTCTACATATTTTGGTCAACTTTTTTCAAAAAATGTTGCCATCTATTATACTCAATGATATGAACATCCCTGACCAATGCCATTTTGCAGGCAAAATGCTTGTTATAATATTAGGGCTTTAAAATGATACCAAATTTGTTGAGATAGCTTTTGTGGTTCTTAAAATTAGTGTTGGGTTATCCCATGTTTTTTCTCTTACGTGACACGGGTCATTCTATACGTGCGTGTAACGGGTACCTGTATCCTGTAAGTCTCACTCTCCGTGAATTCCCTCAAACGCAACAGGAGTAGAGTTCAAGCCCAGCAAAAACCTGCACAGTGCATTAACCAAATGTAGCATCGCGAAATGTGAAACACTTTTGAAGACTTTGCAATGCTAATGCACAAATATTTAGCAAAAGTATGACGCAAAAAGATTCCCTACTTGATTTCTGATCACGTAGCATCAAAGCCAAACCTACAAAGATTGAGTTTCATCTTCAAATAACTTGAAAAAGTATCATAAAGCCTGAAGTATTGGCATTTAATATTTCGTTTTCGTCAGAGTTAAAAAAAAACCATTGGTTTACACGTACTTGCGCAGAATTTTTTCTGTCAGTTTAAAATCGGTACAAAAATGGCGGATTTCTGCGCAGTCAGAGAATTTTATAATCATGACGTCACTTTTTGGATGCTAGTCTTGTTCTCATGTCGCCAAGTGTTACAAAAAAGGAGCCAATAAAAATGATTTTGGGAACGGCCGCATCTGTCTGGACATTTTAATATTTCGGTGCGCCATGGGCACAAAAGGAATCGTATAACAATGGCGCTTTCGTATTTCCATCGTGACTCGAGCGATCGAAGTGCGGCTAATAATCCATTAATTTCCTTGTATTTCCTTTTGTTTTATTATGAAACTGTGTTAGGCCATGGTAATGAAAGTCTTAGATTTGTGTCCACCGCCCGCATGGTCCAAAACCTCCCGCATGAAAAACTCATTATTTGAGAAAAATTTCATTATTCGCGTAAAAACATAAAAATCCAGCGTTTCCTGCTTTGTGAGTCGTCAGTCAGCGAAAGAACGATGTTTTCAGCCACTTCGTTCAACGACATGCATAGCGCAGCGCTAGCGATGTGAAAGAAAACAAGAAAATGCAAGATTTTAATGAATCCAAAATGGCCGACCAATGTAATGACACGGAAATAAAATTAATACGATGAAAATCGGGACAAATTACACCATTTAATTAAATTTCAGAAGGGAAATAAGGGTTCAGAATGAAAAGTAAGATGGTATTTAAGTATAATTCATTGAAAGAAGTAACATAAAAGTTATTTTGTTGATGGATTGGGATGGATAAAATCATGGACTTATTAGAAAGGACTAGGCAGTATTAATTTCTCATAAATATAACAGTTAGTCCTATTGTAAACATCCAACATCAACAAAAGAATACTACTTGACCTCTTTAGAAATCGAAATCCTCAATGATCTATTGTAAACCATGGTCTTTACCACAGAGGTGTGAAAACTCTTTTGTTCGTTTATGTAATGACTGCTCACTGCCCAGAAGAGATGTGGACTTGTCCATTTTATTGTAGGGATGAAGATTCACGAAAATTGCTATAAGTGGCCGTATTCCGTTACTCATCGCTACTACGTACATGATATTCAGATATTTCTCTTGCCAACACTTCAAGCTTTCTATCGATACCAATATATCCACATTATTCCAAGATTTGTGGTAGTTATAACCAAGTATATTGTGATGTTTTATACCATAACATTGTGTATTGTTTTAACTTTTTAAAACTTTAATTTACTTACTGTTCCGTATGTTACCCCTCAAAAGAACCCCTGTATTAGTTAGCTAAGCCTCTCAGCTTTTGTTTGGTGTAGGTCATGTGTATTGCGACCATTTGCGACCTTCTGAATTAGTTAGCAGAATGAACTGGGGTGATGAGTTATGGCAAAAACTTTGTGTGTGCATAGACTTTATGTGACAGTGTGTGACCTTTTTTCAGAGGATGGCCATCAATATTGATTTGCTCTTCATAACAATGGACAAGTTAATGATGGTGAACAACCATGGTACAATAGGAAAGGGAGGCCTGCCTAGTCCTTTCTAATAATAAGTCCATGATAAAATGAAGATGTTTTCTGTGTTGGCAATACAGACGATGTATTGAGCGAACGCTACATCCACCCGCCGGCGATGCTTACATATCTACCAACAGTCACGTTCATGTAAATACACACCATAGAGAACCATGCTTGGATAAAATAATGAATAATGAATAATGAAAAACTGCCGCATGTGATAATCACATTGTGATTTGAAAAATGTCCGGACACAAATCTAAGACTTTCATTACCATGGCCTTAGTTCAAATTGTAAATCTAGTTTGTGTTTTCGTATACTGTGTTTTGGCTACGGGCCATGGGTTACGTGCGTTACTCGGTTGAACCGTGTAACGGTCACGGCTATATCTTGCCTCACGTCCCGTACGGAATAAACCGTATAGCTACAAGTTACAACGTATCCTTGATTGGTTTGAGCATGCGCACTTGAGTTACGGGACGTCTAGCCAGACATTGCCACGGTCACGTGCCTACTAAAAATATTTAAGGAATATGACAGCATAAAACTAAAAAGTGTAACAGCACCAACCTATTGGGAGGCGAGTTCATAACGCGTGACTTTATCTATTGACGATTGTTCAAATCAAAAATAAAATAAGCTTACTAATTACTTACCCGAATCACAAATCACAAGCTTTTTTAGAATTAATGATGACTTAAAATATTAAATAGTTATATCCTATATGTTTATAGTAGTAGGTATGTTACCGATGGTATCTATGGTATAGATTTACTATGCTCGAAGTGAAAATTAGGAGCAAAATTAATCATTCACTCGGTCTACAACATTTCTCGTTTCTTTTTTCAATGGCCCCGCATTGCTATTTAGAGCCCGTACCCGAATAAGCGTAAATAAAACTAGATTTTGAAGTTCTCGACTTTTGAGGTACCGTATTTTATCACAAATTATTGGGAGTGATTTTTAATACTGTGGTATACTCTTGAGTTCAGTGCTGGTTTTTGTCTCGATGTTGGCCCTTTAATATTATAATCTCTAACTTTTCAATCAGGAAGCGTTCATAAATACAGGATGGGGTTGGAAATGTTAATTTATGGTACATCAAAACCTTTTTGACCACCCCTCGCCATGCCTAAAATGTTTTTGACCATCCCCCCCCCCCTTTATTGCGCGCGCCGAAAACATGCTATTTTTATACTACATTATTTCGGTTCCCCCGACGGACGGACGTTTTGAAATTGGTTGTAAGTATGATATATTTGCGGCTCCCCTGTCCACCCTCCACCCCCTGGATACGCGACTTTACATCAACGATAGAGAATCCCTGCCAGGCGCGTAGCCAGCATTGTCATTCCGAGGGGGGGGGGGGGGCAAACATCAATATCGTCCCTATTTTTAAGCATTTTCGTAAAAGTTTGCCCCAATTTTTTTTCTAGTCACTTACCTCGTGAATTTCACGTAAGTGTGGGGGGGGGGGGGGGGGGGGGAGGTGGGGGTGAGGTCAAAAAATTTCGCACAGTCCAAACAAAATCGCACAGTCCAAAAGAATCGCACAGTAAATGTACTACATGAACAATTTCTCGTCCCCATTTCTCTTCTCTTTCCCCTCTCCTTCCCCTTTCCCTTCACTTTCTCCCTCTCCTTCCCCTTTCTCTTCTCTTTCTCCCTCTCCTCCCCCTTTCTCTTCTCTTTCTCCCTCTCCTTCCCCCTTCTTTCTCTCTTTTCTCCTCGTCCCCATTTTTCCGCTTCACCGTCCCCATTTTAGGTGTCCGGGGGGGGGGGGGGGGGGGGCAGTCTTCCCCCGCTGGCTACGCTACTGATCCCTGCACACAAGGTACGGTCTGGGTTGAAAATTAATGAGTGTTCAAACTATTTTTGACTCCCCCTCACCACCCCCCCCCCCCCTTCTTTAGGGGTTTTCACTTTTTTGACCCTCCCTCTTTGGAGCTTCAAAGCTTTTTTGACCGCCCCAGTCTAAAAAAATTGTCCAACTCCCCCCCCCCCCCCCCCAACCAACCAACCAAAGTAAGTTAGTTATGAATCCAGGCGCGTACCCAGGGGGGGGGGGGGGGTGCTTTGGCCCCCGGGTCCACAGAGGTTCAAAATTACACACCAAAACGCACCAAATGGGTTTAAAAATTCCAAAAAAAAATCCAATTCCCAGGGGGGTACACCCCCACACCTACGTCCGCGTTACTGCGGATAACAGTGCGAACCAATGAAATTTATTTTTAAGCCCCCCGGGTAAAAAAATCCTGCGCACGCCTATGAATGCTCCCTTTAAAGGACACAGGAAAAGGGATGATAATCCTGCTACAAGTCTTTGTGGGACATTCCATTACAATAAACAGGGCCAGAAAAATGAACGCACCACAAATGACATCATTTGTGGTATATTGATTATCAGTGAGTATCATGAATAGATTCAAACCAGTCACCTGGAATTTTCTTTTCATAGTACTCACTGAGCTAGCAATAGTTCCACAATTGATGTCATAATCAACTAGCGCATATATTGAAGGGTATACACCACCAATGCACTATGGGATAGCACGTCCGGTAAAAGTTTATCACAGCAATAGTTCCTTTTTGCGGTACAAATTGCGAGATTTTGACATACTTTTTTCAATTATATCTATTAGTTTTGGGTATTACACATTTTTATGAGTGTGCACAGTACATATTTCCAAAAAAATCGCACTAGTTTGAACATTTTAAAGTTTTAAACGACTGAAATCGGCGGAAGGTCCGTCCTGGGTTTTGGGGCGTAAATAAAGGGCCGAAATCGCTACATCAAATTCATCGCATAATATTGAAAAATCTAGTCCGACACTTTGCTATTTCCTTTTGATATGTTTTGCGGACATCCCTTAGGAATAATCTCTGTAAATGTCATATAAGGATGTATGGGATAACTCCAGTTAGAGCCGATTGTTTGACCCCTACTTTGCACGTAGCGTCTATGGGGAGTGCATTGGTGGTGTATACCCTTGAAGCTGCGGGCTCCAACTGGGCATGTAGGTACCAAAAGACGTTGGGCATCAACAAAATTCTCAATGAAATCTCATATAAAATGATGATCAACACGCGGGGCAATGTCTAGTTAGGCCTACATTGTTTAATCCTTTCAAAAATCGTTTTTAATCATCTAAATGTTGTCGTTTTCTTTGGAGGTTTTCAACAAGAAACACCTTGAAAAATCCAGGACATTTTAGATTTCATATGATGAATCATACACGAGTTCGAATTAAAACTCATGAGGTTTTTATTGTTTTAAAAGAGTCAAAATGATCATTAAGTTGAGTCGCGGCTTTCTTTGACACGGTTAAGTTCTCAAACACAATTCCACTTCCAATGCAAATTGGATTAAACATGTTAAAAAAGCCGGGCTAGGGGGGGGGGGGGGTCGATAAGGAGTCTATTAAAGTTATTTCTAGTGATCTATGTGTTTTTAATGATGATAAATAGTAGGCCAGGAGCACTGAGAGGGGTCCTTTGGGTTTCACTCATGTCAAAAGACGCTTTAAAACTAGTGGATTAAATGAAACTGCATGTCGGGCGTAATTGTCGGGTCATATTATATGCGTTTCAGCCATCTGAATGTTAGGCCTACTCGCCTATAATGATCTTAAATTCAAGTAATTGTGAAATGAAAAGATTTTAAAATCGATAATAATGCTTAATTTTCCACTATCTACAGGGTAAACAATACGAGCGGACCTATAGACTTTTCAGTATGATCTAGTCAAAGGCCCTCGGGGAGAAATTTCTTTAAAAAGCGCGTACACGCGCACCTTCGCACCGTTAGAACATGCAATTTTGAAATTTCACGTTTTGACCACGTTTTGCATGTTTCTTGTGGAGGCCGTATCTTCAAAACGGAAGCATGAAATGTAATATAACTCGGGAATTCAACTCAGAATTTCACTGGCAACAATCTGAAATATGTCTCGTTTGCTGTAGACAAAGTGTGTGCTCTTAAAGGGTATACACCACCAATGCACTATGGGATAGCACGTCCGGTAAAAGTTTATCACAGCAATAGTTCCTTTTTGCGGTACAAATTGCGAGATTTTGACATACTTTTTTCAATTATATCTATTAGTTTTGGGTATTACACATTTTTATGAGTGTGCACAGTACATATTTCCAAAAAAATCGCACTAGTTTGAACATATTAAAGTTTTAAACGACTGAAATCGGCGGAAGGTCCGTCCTGGGTTTTGGGGCGTAAATAAAGGGCCGAAATCGCTACATCAAATTCATCGTATAATATTGAAAAATCTAGTCCGACACTTTGCTATTTCCTTTTGATATGTTTTGCGGACATCCCTTAGGAATAATCTCTGTAAATGTCATATAAGGATGTATGGGATAACTCCAGTTAGAGCCGATTGTTTGACCCCTACTTTGCACGTAGCGTCTATGGGGAGTGCATTGGTGGTGTATACCCTGAATGCTTTCTGGTCCCTCCCCGTAGACTTGACTCAAATCACACCACTTGTATTTGCATATCATGTGCCCTTTAAGTACTTTATTTAGCCGTGTGCGTTTGTGTAATCAGTTCCGCGTCTGGGCGCCAACGGTTCTCGTCAGCCCATCCTATCATCAAAAGATAGTTTATACTATAGATAGATAGTTATTTCAACTATCTGAACTTTCTTATAAAATGTACTATTTAGGGGTTCAATAAGGTTTCGGAGTTGTTTATCTTGAATCGACAACGGTACGACGGGTTAATTTTGCGAGGGAAACCCCTCTTACCGTTGTCGATTCAAGATAAACAACGACGAAGACCTTGTTGAACCCCGTTCAACAACGACCAAACATATTTACATCCTTCATATGTGAATAGCGTTTTGGATAATTGATGAAAACAAATAAAGAAACGTTGTTATAAAAGGCTTAATTTGACATAAAAAAAATAGCTGCTCTTTAAAAAAGGGGGAAAATATTTACGTTTTATTATATATAATTAGGCCCTTATTTGGACATCGTCCGTTCCCTGTAAATGGACGAGGGAACGTCTGAATGGGTAGGTTACAAAGGGTAAACATTAAAGATGACAAATTATTTCTCAATTAATTGTGAAATTAAAAATATTATGTAAAAAGCATTTTATTCACACACCATCTTTAACATTCAGAGAAAAAATTAAATCAAGAATGCGTTTAATTTACATAATACATTTTGATACATGTTTATAGAATATTTGTATCAAATCAAAACACACCCCTCCATTTCAATAGTGATACGGTCCATTAGATGAAAGGATTTCATTTTACCGCGCGATGATGAAAAATGGCGATTCTCTTGTGCTGGGTAGCGATCGTTCGGTCTAAAATTGTGGGCCGTGACTAATGGCCCTCGCCAAAAATATTTTCCTCCGGGATATAGCTACATTTTGGTATATAAAGCTGTTTGCTAACTTTAAGGGGGGGTGTCTATGTTATTTTCACCAATTTTGGAAACAGATTTTCTCAATGTTACCATGGGTTTACCCCTTAGAGTCATATATCAAATTGAAGCTTAGGTAACAGCGTTTTAGAAAATGCGCATTATTTTGATCTGGTTGCTATGGTAACCAGTCCAGGCCTCTGATTGGCTAAACACTGGATCCAACTTTACTAGAAAACTAAAGGTTGCATGTTCACCATACTTTGGTAGATGATGCATGGGAACAATGCGCACGACCCGATGAAGCCGGATTTTTTATACGGTTGCCATGGTAACCAGGAACCGACCAATCATGTAATTTTACATTATAATTCAAATTTGGAAAGCTAAATTGAAAATCCGGCTTCATCGGGTTCTTCCTCTATTCGAGCTTATTATCCATTCCAAATATCACCCTGATACGAGGTTTCGTTTTTGAGTTACGTTGGTTCCAGTATTGCAAGTTTGCGTGTTTTCTAGTTTTGAGATATCGTGCAAAACGTATGAAAAATATTAAAATTGGCGAGAAAAAAAAAGGTTGACATTTTGGATAAAAATAGTTGTTCAATTATGGAAGAGCATGAATTTAGACACATTTTGAGCCATTTTGGGTGAAAATAGCAATTATATTAGCATTTTTATTGATTTTTAAAGATAAATGGCTTAAAAATAGCCGGGTGAGAAAAATAAAGAAATACATAAGAAATTACGTTGATTTTGAAATTTTGATGATTTATGATGTGCAATTAATTATTTTAATATTTTAATAAATAAATTTGATCAAATGTTACAATTATTTGATCAAAAAATAATTAAAACTGAAAATGCTTAAAATCGCAGGGTGAGCGTTTTCTACATACAAATGTATACAAAACACCACCGATATTTTGAGACACCCGAAACTCAATCGACCATAACTTCGGAACCGAAAATCCAATTTACCTCAAACAAAAAGCATTTTAAAGCAGAGACTTAGCAGTTTCCTACTGTTCTAATATCTCACTTTTGTCAGAAGCACTGAATTTTACTATTTGACTAACATAGACCCCCCCCCCCCTTAAGGATTGCATGGCGAAATGCATATATACGCCGAAAAAAACGGGCGACAAAATTAACACATTTTGCGAACATTTTGTGTTTGTTTACAATTATATTAAAGATATAAGCCTGTAGATGATCATCGTATGGCGAGTAGGCTGGAACTTTCGTCGTCCACATACACGAAATTGGTATTCGAACACGGCGGTACTAAGTGTTGCCAGTTGTAATCACTGTTGCCTAAATAATAAATAAGGAAATTCCTAAATGACAATTGCTAATTTAAAGAAACTAACAGGTACAACCTATAGGTCGGCTCGGAGTGACGTCACATACCGTTGACCACAAACCAAGGTAAATAAAGGCCTCTTACCCAGCGTGACGCAATCGTTTGAGTTGATCTACTGTATGGACGAGCGTAAAACTGATAGGCTATGTTGAAACGTCTGGTTTGTTGTCAACGGCAAACGGTAAGAAGAACCCGGATGACCGGGGCGACCTATTAGAGAGATAGTATGACATGATATAAATTAGCGTCAAAACAATCAAATGACAGTAGACAACAAATGCCGAAATTTTCCTCCAAAATGTCATTAACCATGTTAACTGTCCGGTCCCCAACGGTTGCGAAATACTTCCCGATGTTGACATGGCAAAACTGAAAACCATTTGGACGCATTTTTTGGCTACTTACTCAACTTCAGACAATTTTGCATAATAATAATAACACACACTTATATAGCGCATAAAGCAGCGGCACCAATGCGCTTAACAAACAAATGATAAAGATCTTAAAAACTACACATACATTAAAACACATGATTAAAAAGATTATAAATATATACAATTCAAAGAACAAGTGATCGGTACTTACTGTAACTTCAGAAATATGTGTGCATTTTTCGTCAACTTAGTGCAATTTTTTAAAAAGTTGATCACTTGTTCCGATAATTTAATTTGTCGGCAAAGACTGTTTAACGGCAACTTAGGACATTTCAGGAAACTTTGCCCATTTTCGGCAACGTTGGGTCATTTTTGTCAATTCAGGGCAATGGCCTTGTTCAGCTCTGAGACAATCGTCTCAGCAGGTTCAGCTCCCGGGGGGGGGGGGGGGCACTGACATTTGAAAAGGGTATAGGTATGTGCCGCGCTGAAGACCCCCTTTTTCACCCTCTGCTGCTAGTTCTTATGACCCCCCTTTTGAGCCTGCATCAGTTCTTAAGACCCCATTTTTATTGAAAATTCAAAAATCGCGAAATTTTGCGTTCCAAAGCACCAATTTTGTGTTCCAAAGCCCCAATTTTTCGAAAATTTTGCGTTCTTAAACCAAAATAAATCGAAAATTGAACTATAGGCCAGTTCTCAAGACCTATTTTTTGGAAAAAAATCAGTTCCTAAGACCCTATTTTTCGTCATAAAATCCACTCAGTTCAGTTCTTTAGCCCCCCCTTTTTGAGACCCTGGGCGGCACACCCCTACCCAAAAAAAAGTTGAGTGCCCCCCCCCCCCCGGGGTTTAGCTGACTAATTTTAACAGATCTTAGACCGGGCCAAGTACTAAAGAGATGTTGTACGACTGTCAGTGGGAGTGCTACTCGTCGCCATCTTGCGCATTTCTGTGCTCCACATTTGTCGCGCCCGACTGGTGACTACAAGAACTATAAAGACGAAGAATCCCTGTAATGCGTTTAGAATCACGTGAATATATTCTAGGACAAGAGATGACGAGGCTGCAGCCGGCAATTGAAGTATCCATGGTAGACCCATTAGAATGGAAAGCTGAAGGAAGAACAGAATGCAGAAATGGTGAATGGTTTGTTTGAAAACGAATCTAAAATTACATACGGTACTATAATACTAGGCCCTATCAAGGGAGAGTACACATGTCTAACTATGGTAACCTTAGGCAGTGGCGTAGCTCGGGGGGGGGGGGGGGGGGGGCAACCCCCCTGAGGGGAAAAACCCATTTGTGCCCCGCCCCCACCCCCTCTAAAAAAATTAATAAGGGGGAAAAAAAGAAAATAGGGAAAAAAATGAAAAAATACCGAGATTGCGTGCGGGGTACTGGTTATGTGTGGGCATATTCAGCCCAAATAATCAAATATAAGGCAAAATCGTACATATAGTACATGTACTGTGCGATTTTTTTTGACCGTGCGAAATTTTTTGACCCCCCCCCCCCCCCCCCCCCCCCCCCCCCCCACCCCAACTTACGTGAAAATCACGAGTTGGTGACTGGACAAAAAATTGGGGCAATCTTTTACGAAAATTTCAGAAATCTTGCCCCCCCCCCCTGAAAAAAATCCTAGCTACGCCACTGACCTTAGGCCAAATTTTAGCTATGCTATATAGATGCGGAATTTATTTTTTATTGTGTTTTTGGCCCACTTTATTTTTGCCCTTTCGGAGCCATTTTTTCACAGACAACTAAAAAAAGAATCCCAAGATTGGGCTCATCGCGTATAGAGTTATGCAACACAAACGATTCGGTATACTTATGCGCGCGGGGTAGTGAAACAGTTTTGTTGGCCTTATTGGTTTGTACAACTTTACACTTGCTACTGCCAAGAGCTTGCATGCCACGAGCCACGTTGAAAGGACAAGTCTTAAAAGAAAGTAGACCAAATGTACCGACATCTTATGGTAAAGTTTAAAATTAAATGCACTTTGAGGGGGAATTTGTGTGCATGGTCACCATGAAGGACGGATGAGTTGCGTTTGACAAAGGCCAGGCACAAATATATTTGAAAACTACATAAAGAGAATCCAATCCAATTTGAACTACCACAGACTTTACCTTAATGAATATGGAATACTCTCGACGCGATGACTTGTTATCTCTGGTTTGGTGAGAGCGGATGCCTTTGGTAACTTTCCTGATTGTATACAGTGTATAGATGAACAGTGCTACATTGATACACAGTAGAATTCCAACGATTGCTGTGAAGAGCAGAATACTGACCGGCAATGTCATCTCCTCCGATCCAACAAGATGCTGATTTCTCTCCTTCATCAACAAGACCATAAGCAATCTCAACATTACCGGTGCAGTTGCAAAAATGTAGTATGAGTGAGATGATCACAACGATGGCTGGGAATCCCCAACCGTACATCATGTACTTTAGCAGTTTCTTATTCCCAGTGGGTCGTTTTGTAGGTGGTGTGTTGCTGGTTATCGTGATTGTGGTGTTGATACTAAGGGCGTTCATCCACACGAAGGCTGCTAACCAGAAATAGTGGAACACGACTCCGGCTACCGCGCATGGTGTGTCATAATCAGGTAGGAAGAGATCAAAGAGAACACCTAGAAGAGCAACAAAAAGGGCAACTACGAAATTGATGATTATCTTTCCGGGAAGATTCTTGAGTTCTGAGAAGACGCAGTATGTTGTGAAGGTTATTATCAATGATATGAGTGATATGACCACCAGCGTCGTGGTGACTGCCGGGATGTTTGAAGATAAAGGTTGGCCAGTAATACCAGGCGTCACACATGCACTATAACTGCCATTGTCTAATTCTACGAAAGATGGGTATTCTATACCAACACCATCTATAAGTTGCACAAGATAAGTACTATCTCCCGCGTGAATCACATCAACATCATCCTGAGGTAACAAGGTGAGACCAGTCGAACATATTACGCAGGTTGTCTGTGTAACTTGTCTCGAGTATCTCGACTGGTTCCAAAGGTATACATATTCCATACTTTGACTTGTTATTTCAAAATCACCACCAGGTCCCGCAAAATCTTCCACTGGTAATAATGAGTTGGCAATGATCACCATTTCATGTTCGATGATATCTGTGAAACATACGTTCTCTTGATAAGATGGTGCCACAATTTCATTTGTTATAACCGATAGTCCAAGCACTCCACAGAATGGTTCGTTAAAATCCGCAGCGTACTCAACCATGGCGTTTTGCAAAATTGGCAGAATTGAGAATGCAAGAAAGAAGGGCTGAAATTTAACATGAATTATACTGTTGTTTTGTGTATCTGATGATGACGTAAATATGCACGCAGAACTCTTTTCATCATAATCTGAATAAGTACATTGATCATTTGATTCAAAATCTTGGCCGAGACCAATGATGACGTTATCGGTTTCATTGCTAAGTAGTTCGGAAATACATCCGGTGCAATAGTCTACCTCATCGCATCCTTCGACCAGGATTCCAGCTGCATAAAGAAAAAACAAGAATAGTTTAATAATCATATTAATCATTACCATCTGGTAATCTTGCTGTGTGTGCGTACAGGCATGGGTAGCCATCTTGGACAACAATCAATGATTCAATTCCTCTTCAATCGCGAACGAATAAATGTGTTATGAGAACAACAATATACACAGTTCAACAAAAATAAGTTCCCCTTTAGATTATGCCTGATATTTTTAAAATGAGTTACTCCATCGAAACGAGTTTTGGCACACATAATGTACGTGCGTGTGCACAGCAACGCTAGAACGGGGCTACAACTACGCAGGAATGAGCACACATTGAATGGAGGAATACCTTAATTCAAAAATTGCTAAATGATGTATTGAAGGATGGTGGTTAAGCAGCTTGAACCACGGTCTTGAAACAGGGTCTTTGCTTGAACACCGCATTTTTCACCTTTTGAAATGAGGTATTCCTCCAGTAAATGTGTGCTCATTCAAGCAGCACAACAACTGTGCGGAGTTCCAGCAAAGATACTGGTTCAAGTTGCTTACCCATCCTCCTTCAATACATCATTTGGCAAATTTTGAATTGAGGTGTTCCTCCATTTAGTATGTGCTCATTCAAGCATTACAACACCTGCGTAGCTATAGGCTCACTCTAGCGTTGCTGCGCACACGTTTCAGTGGCGGATACAGGGGGCGGAGGGGCGCCCCCCCCCCCCCCCGTAAAATTTGACAAAATACCTTGTTGTGTGTACCACTGTACCTTTTTTAGAGGCATAGGTAGGTTCCGTTGGTACATTTGCAAGATCTACCATGCGATTTTTTTTGCCGGTTTTGTTTTGGGACGACCACATCCATCGCTACCTCCACCCCACTTAGCAGAACTTCACGAGCTGACGGCAAAAAAAATTGAGGACCTTTTACGATTATTTCTGGGTACAATTAAAAAAAGAAAGTCTCGGTCAGCCCCGTAAATTTTAATCCTGGATCCGCCACTGTTCATTATGTGTGTCAAAACTCGTTTCGATGGAGTAACTCATTTTAAAAATATCATGCATAATCTAAAGGGGAACTTATTTTTGTTTGAACTGCGTACGTTATAATAGCTTAAAATAACACCCTCAAAATTGACAAATATATACAAATATAAGCTGGTCCATAAGACATTTATTCAGGTATTATACATTATATAGAATAGATAGTGCGAAGTTCGAGCAAGAGAACCTTTATACAACTAGTGTATCCCGTTATCCGTGGAAGACTTTTCAACAACTGCATGGTAATTCAGAGTGTTCATAAACGTCATTCTCATCAGCTGGAGTTCTGAAGTATCTGAAAGGTGTCCCTCGCGTCCCGCCCAAGCTCCATCGAAAATTCGCAATGGGTTCCACTGAAAATATAACTCTATTTTGAAGTTAAACTTAAACCAATGTGACGAGACGTAATTACTAGCAGCTTCTCGATTTGTCATAATAAGCTTTGAATGACATCCTAGGAATTGGTGTATTAACAAATAGAACGCCTTACCCATAATTGTACCTACATTGGCGGTGTTCTTTAAGAATTGTGAGCTCAATTCAGGGGGAAATAAAGTATGACATTTCATATAACGTTAATGTTAATATTTTAGAAAATGTTTGGATACACTTCTCGAAGGGTATGATAGATAATTTATTCGCTAGCAGTGAGTGCGTTCGTGCTTGATGATCACTCTAGTCCTTAAATTAAAAATAGTGCACTACTCTCTCGAGCGCCGTCCACTCATTCAAGATCTCAACTTCATCATTAATTATCCTTATCGATAAGTTGATGTAAGGCATTGGCTAAATGTTTGCGCAAAATCAATGTTAATAACAATACCCAATGCCCTATAATAGATGATGTGACCTGTGACGTAGTGCCCGGCGAGTTGCGTGCGCACCAACAGGGAATGTGCTTTGTAAATTAAATTCACACTTGATTGATCATTACTAACGGTGTAGAATAGTGCAGTAGTCATGGTCTGCATCCCGAAGCACAATGAGAGACCAGGTACTAAATCTGGTTGCCCGGCAGTATGTGCATACGCACCTTATCGTTTAGTAGGTGTAATACTGCAATTTCGTCGAGTGGTTAACACGTATGAAATCTGATCCATATCGTGTAAACAAGAAAGTCAAACCACACGATATATTCCATATCGTCGGTTAACCGCGCTACCAGCATTTGCGCGATATGATCGGTATGACATTCTGATTTGGCTGATTTTCAGAACTCTTTCTTTGCTGCCAAACCTGACCAGTGCACAGTCCAAGAAAACTGGGACGCTTTCAAATCTTAAGTCACGGATCTCATAGATAGACATATCCCATCCAAAATTTCCAGACCTTATCCATCAAAACCTTGGATCACTAGAAAAATACGGAGGCAGTCAAAGAAAAGCAGAGGTTTAACAAGGCCAAGTCCACCGGTAAATCATCTGACTGGTCTGCTTTCTACAACTTCCAGAAACTGCTAAAAAAGAAGTGCAAAAGGAACTATTGGGATTTCCAGAACAGTATGTTTAATGACCCTGATGACAACTCTCACAAATCTTTTTAGAAATTCATAAATTCCAAGAAACGGGGAACCTATCAACGTATCCACATTGAAAGCAGGAAATATGGTCATCTTCAACAGCAAAAGCAAAGCCACAGCCTTCAACACATAATTCAGTTCAGTTGTCACCCATGAAGACAGCTCCAATATTCCTGACCTTGGCAAGTCTCCTTTTCCACCAATGAACTGCCTCACCATTACATTTGAAGGAGTATTAAAATGTCTGTCTTCTTTCCACACCAAGAAGGCTATTGGGCCTGACACTCTTCCAGCTAGAGTATTGAAGGAATTCGCAATAGAAATTGCACCCATGCACCTACATCTTTCAAAAATACCATCGACACTGGCTCTGTTCCATCACACTGGCGAGTTGCTAATATTTCTCCAATCTTCAAGAAAAGAGACAGAAGCACACCATCCAATTATCGGCCAGTGTCCATCACATCTATTTGCAGCAAACTTCTCGAGCACATTATTTTTAGCAACATCATGGAGCACTACAATAAGCACAACATCCTCACCGACGCACAGCATGGTTTTCGATCAGGCCGCTCGTGCGAGACACAACTTATTCTAACTGCTGATGGACCTAGCCAAATCCATTGACAACCGTGAGCACATCGACGCAATAGTCCCTGATTTCTCTAAGGCCTTTGATCGTGTTCCTCATCAAAGGCTTCTACGAAAACTCCATCATTATGGCATTAGAGATTCCCTGCTACAATGGACAGCAAACTTCCTGATTCAGCGCCAACATCGAGTAGTCGTCGACGGCAAAGCCTCCGACTGGGCACCCGTGTCATCTGGTGTACCCCAGGGAACATATCTGGGCCCCTCTTGTTTCTCACATTCATCAACGACATACCACTTGGCATTTCTTCCAAACTGAGACTGTTTGCAGATGACTGTCTCTTGTATAGGTCAATCTGCTCCATCGATGACAGCAACAAACTCAAACAAGACCAGGACCTCCTCCATAAACATGATATAAATGGTCAAATGACTGGCAAATGCAGTTCAACACCGACAAGTGCCACCTGATAAGGTTTACGCGGTGGTTGAAAATCATCGATGCTCAATACCATCTAGGAAGCACCCAGCTCACTTCAGTTGCAGACTATCCTTACCTCGGTCTCACATTCGCCACCGACTTATCCTGGCAGAATCACATTGGCCGTAACCTAAGGGACTGTCCAAAAAGGATCCGCCAACAAGCATATATGGGGGGGGGGGGGGGTTAAAAAAAATGGCACCATTCACATTTGACCTTCTATCACTAATACAAAGTGATTTACAGAATAGGTAATTGCTCTTGTTGCCATTTATGACCCCAAAAAGTGTCAGGAGTGTAACGTTTTTGTGGGACATTAAATTGGACATGTAATTTCAGTAGGCCAGAACAAAAAAATCAATGTTCCTACTGACCCATAACATGGATGTTTTTAATATTTGAAGTGTTAACTTTTATTCAGAACAAATCATTTAGAACATTAGATGCTATATGTCTATTAAAATTATGAATACATCATTATAGTTTGATTTTCTGAAAAATCAGGTCAAATCCAAATCTTTGAACAAATTGGTCAAAGTAAGCAAGATGAACAAAAAGCTTGCTATTCATTTTTGCATATTTTCAATTGGTATTCTATTGCCTTTCACTAAATGGCCAATGACTTGTGATAATTGCATTTCAGTATCTGCGGTTACGCATTTTATTGTGATGACCCAGGAATGTCAGGAGTGTAACATTGACATTCATCTTAATTTTTTTTTTACTATGAAGCAGATGAACTTAAGCAATAATATTGTTTTGTTGTTGTACCATGATGAAATCAACCAAATGCAACAAAACAAAATATGTTGTGTCACTTGTGTCTTTTACAGAGAGCAAATAAGTGTTTGTCAGGAGTGTAACACTATTTCACGTTAGATGTATCAATGTTTTTACTGCAGATTTACTCATACTTATAATGGCAGGTTTGATTTGTTATGGTTCTCTGGAATTGTTAGTGTGTTAGTAAATGGGTAATCATTTACTATTATTGTTTTTTTTAATTAAATTGGACAAATATGATTACTCATGAATATGGGTTCAACCCAAATGTTTTTGAAATGCGAATGGGAAAGTGATTTTGGAGTTTAATGTGATCCTATTTGGATCATGAATATTTTGAGATACTTCCAATGTACACCTTAATGCCAAGGTACTGTACACATTGGGAACCACTATTCATAATCTTCATAGTGTTGTATATTATCAACAATATTGCCATGTCAGGAGTGTAACACCAATTTGTACAAATGTATGTGTGCTTCTTTAATGCTGCACTGTCGCACAGTGGATAGTAATAGAAACTCAATTCTTTCAGCATGGTTTTGTATGAGCAAGATATTTAAACTAAATTGTAGAAAACTGATTTTCAATTTCTTTTGTTTATTAAATCTATGTACTTTTGGCACTGTAGTGGAAATCTTTCAGAGTAAATTCAAAACTTCTTGGTAAAAATGAAAACCTGTCCACTTTTATGGTGGTTGACGGATAACCATTGGAATATGTATTGTGCAATCTTCAATATCAGTTCAAAGATATTGGGAATCATTTTATGATTCTCAAAATATGTGATACCTTAACTAGAATTGCTCTGTCAGGAGTGTAACATTATCGGCCGAGTGCACCAATGACGGGTAACTTAATAGGGAGGTAAGCTACCTCCCTAGTAGTTATGCTCTAACTGTAGCATAACTTACTAACGATGTAATTCTTAGAGCATTACTTGCGAGTAACATCAGAATAGCAACTAGCGAGGTAAATATCCACATTAATCAGCATCGTCCCCTTACAAAATTAATTGGCGCATATGCCAAGTGTTAACCTATAGTTTACTGTAAAATTCTGGCGTGAATGGTCCTTCGTAATATTAAAAACGTGTCGTCACTCGCTAGGTCATAGGTGAGTGTAAATCAAGAATCACGTGGAGTCGCTTGCGATCCGGAAAAAAATGATGCCATTCATTTTATGGCCAAAAAATTCGAAGTTTGTTTACCGCTTTTTAAAAAATAAGGACTATCATGACATTACAAACATATTTTGGGCGAGAGACACATACAAACATTGCACCAAAAAGCACACTTTTAATGACAAACACAAGCACCCGATGGATACAATTATATACAATTATAACACATCTCTTAACACAAATACCTCCGTGGCGTGGACACCTTGTCCTTCGCTTGTTAACCGCGGAACCCCGGTTCGATTCCCAGCCCACTCACGGCACGATATGCTTTTTTTATTTCGTTCTTCTAGTTCTACCCTTTCACTCATAATAATGTTGAAACTTGGCTTTATCAGTTTTTAATTAATAAAAACAATAACAAGTTTATGTATTTAGTCATTATTTAAGATCCTTGGACAATTAGTACATTTTGGTCAAAATATGACCCAAAGTCGGTGCGATTAGTGTTTGAATGGGCAAAAGGAGTTGATCTAAATTTTGACTAAAAAAAATCACCAAATTGCATGAATGGATTTTCAAAAATATAAAAATCTTTCAGCTTATGAGGGTCACATTCCACTTCAAATAGACACCCCCTGGGCATGCAAGCGCAATTGGTCCTTCAGCATCAGCGAATCATCCCCTCCAATGTTCACATCAAATTTACGCTACTGCTAGAATCGACTGACTTGTGGCATAAAACGTTATGCCCCAACTTACTCTTGGGTCCGGTCAGGTATAACATTTAGCGTTAATTACCCGCCAGTTACTAGCCTAGTAGCTTACCCCGCATTGGCGCTCTCAAAATGTTGGGTTACGCCTCAGTTACTAGCGAGGTAGCGCTATTCTTCATAAATTCCAAGAAACGGGGAACCTATCAACGTATCCACATTGAAAGCAGGAAATATGGTCATCTTCAACAGCAAAAGCAAAGCCACAGCCTTCAACACATAATTCAGTTCAGTTGTCACCCATGAAGACAGCTCCAATATTCCTGACCTTGGCAAGTCTCCTTTTCCACCAATGAACTGCCTCACCATTACATTTGAAGGAGTATTAAAATGTCTGTCTTCTTTCCACACCAAGAAGGCTATTGGGCCTGACACTCTTCCAGCTAGAAGATTGAAGGAATTCGCAATAGAAATTGCACCCATGCACCTACATCTTTCAAAAATACCATCGACACTGGCTCTGTTCCATCACACTGGCGAGTTGCTAATATTTCTCCAATCTTCAAGAAAAGAGACAGAAGCACACCATCCAATTATCGGCCAGTGTCCATCACATCTATTTGCAGCAAACTTCTCGAGCACATTATTTTTAGCAACATCATGGAGCACTACAATAAGCACAACATCCTCACCGACGCACAGCATGGTTTTCGATCAGGCCGCTCGTGCGAGACACAACTTATTCTAACTGCTGATGGACCTAGCCAAATCCATTGACAACCGTGAGCACATCGACGCAATAGTCCCTGATTTCTCTAAGGCCTTTGATCGTGTTCCTCATCAAAGGCTTCTACGAAAACTCCATCATTATGGCATTAGAGATTCCCTGCTACAATGGACAGCAAACTTCCTGATTCAGCGCCAACATCGAGTAGTCGTCGACGGCAAAGCCTCCGACTGAGCACCCGTGTCATCTGGTGTACCCCAGGGAACATATCTGGGCCCCTCTTGTTTCTCACATTCATCAACGACATACCACTTGGCATTTCTTCCAAACTGAGACTGTTTGCAGATGACTGTCTCTTGTATAGGTCAATCTGCTCCATCGATGACAGCAACAAACTCAAACAAGACCAGGACCTCCTCCATAAACATGATAAATGGTCAAATGACTGGCAAATGCAGTTCAACACCGACAAGTGCCACCTGATAAGGTTTACGCGGTGGTTGAAAATCATCGATGCTCAATACCATCTAGGAAGCACCCAGCTCACTTCAGTTGCAGACTATCCTTACCTCGGTCTCACATTCGCCACCGACTTATCCTGGCAGAATCACATTGGCCGTAACCTAAGGGACTGTCCAAAAAGGATCCGCCAACAAGCATATATGGGGGGGGGGGGGGTTAAAAAAAATGGCACCATTCACATTTGACCTTCTATCACTAATACAAAGTGATTTACAGAATAGGTAATTGCTCTTGTTGCCATTTATGACCCCAAAAAGTGTCAGGAGTGTAACGTTTTTGTGGGACATTAAATTGGACATGTAATTTCAGTAGGCCAGAACAAAAAAATCAATGTTCCTACTGACCCATAACATGGATGTTTTTAATATTTGAAGTGTTAACTTTTATTCAGAACAAATCATTTAGAACATTAGATGCTATATGTCTATTAAAATTATGAATACATCATTATAGTTTGATTTTCTGAAAAATCAGGTCAAATCCAAATCTTTGAACAAATTGGTCAAAGTAAGCAAGATGAACAAAAAGCTTGCTATTCATTTTTGCATATTTTCAATTGGTATTCTATTGCCTTTCACTAAATGGCCAATGACTTGTGATAATTGCATTTCAGTATCTGCGGTTACGCATTTTATTGTGATGACCCAGGAATGTCAGGAGTGTAACATTGACATTCATCTTAATTTTTTTTTTACTATGAAGCAGATGAACTTAAGCAATAATATTGTTTTGTTGTTGTACCATGATGAAATCAACCAAATGCAACAAAACAAAATATGTTGTGTCACTTGTGTCTTTTACAGAGAGCAAATAAGTGTTTGTCAGGAGTGTAACACTATTTCACGTTAGATGTATCAATGTTTTTACTGCAGATTTACTCATACTTATAATGGCAGGTTTGATTTGTTATGGTTCTCTGGAATTGTTAGTGTGTTAGTAAATGGGTAATCATTTACTATTATTGTTTTTTTAAATTAAATTGGACAAATATGATTACTCATGAATATGGGTTCAACCCAAATGTTTTTGAAATGCGAATGGGAAAGTGATTTTGGAGTTTAATGTGATCCTATTTGGATCATGAATATTTTGAGATACTTCCAATGTACACCTTAATGCCAAGGTACTGTACACATTGGGAACCACTATTCATAATCTTCATAGTGTTGTATATTATCAACAATATTGCCATGTCAGGAGTGTAACACCAATTTGTACAAATGTATGTGTGCTTCTTTAATGCTGCACTGTCGCACAGTGGATAGTAATAGAAACTCAATTCTTTCAGCATGGTTTTGTATGAGCAAGATATTTAAACTAAATTGTAGAAAACTGATTTTCAATTTCTTTTGTTTATTAAATCTATGTACTTTTGGCACTGTAGTGGAAATCTTTCAGAGTAAATTCAAAACTTCTTGGTAAAAATGAAAACCTGTCCACTTTTATGGTGGTTGACGGATTACCATTGGAATATGTATTGTGCAATCTTCAATATCAGTTCAAAGATATTGGGAATCATTTTATGATTCTCAAAATATGTGATACCTTAACTAGAATTGCTCTGTCAGGAGTGTAACATTATCGGCCGAGTGCACCAATGACGGGTAACTTAATAGGGAGGTAAGCTACCTCCCTAGTAGTTATGCTCTAACTGTAGCATAACTTACTAACGATGTAATTCTTAGAGCATTACTTGCGAGTAACATCAGAATAGCAACTAGCGAGGTAAATATCCACATTAATCAGCATCGTCCCCTTACAAAATTAATTGGCGCATATGCCAAGTGTTAACCTATAGTTTACTGTAAAATTCTGGCGTGAATGGTCCTCCGTAATATTAAAAACGTGTCGTCACTCGCTAGGTCATAGGTGAGTGTAAATCAAGAATCACGTGGAGTCGGCTTGCGATCCGGAAAAAAATGATGCCATTCATTTTATGGCCAAAAAATTCGAAGTTTGTTTACCGCTTTTTAAAAAATAAGGACTATCATGACATTACAAACATATTTTGGGCGAGAGACACATACAAACATTGCACCAAAAAGCACACTTTTAATGACAAACACAAGCACCCGATGGATACAATTATATACAATTATAACACATCTCTTAACACAAATACCTCCGTGGCGTGGACACCTTGTCCTTCGCTTGTTAACCGCGGAACCCCGGTTCGATTCCCAGCCCACTCACGGCACGATATGCTTTTTTTATTTCGTTCTTCTAGTTCTACCCTTTCACTCATAATAATGTTGAAACTTGGCTTTATCAGTTTTTAATTAATAAAAACAATAACAAGTTTATGTATTTAGTCATTATTTAAGATCCTTGGACAATTAGTACATTTTGGTCAAAATATGACTAAAAGTCGGTGCGATTAGTGTTTGAATGGGCAAAAGGAGTTGATCTAAATTTTGACTAAAAAAAATCACCAAATTGCATGAATGGATTTTCAAAAATATAAAAATCTTTCAGCTTATGAGGGTCACATTCCACTTCAAATAGACACCCCCTGGGCATGCAAGCGCAATTGGTCCTTCAGCATCAGCGAATCATCCCCTCCAATGTTCACATCAAATTTACGCTACTGCTAGAATCAACTGACTTGTGGCATAAAACGTTATGCCCCAACTTACTCTTGGGTCCGGTCAGGTATAACATTTAGCGTAAATTACCCGCCAGTTACTAGCCTAGTAGCTTACCCCGCATTGGCGCTCTCAAAATGTTGGGTTACGCCTCAGTTACTAGCGAGGTAGCGCTATTCTTCATAAATTCCAAGAAACGGGGAACCTATCAACGTATCCACATTGAAAGCAGGAAATATGGTCATCTTCAACAGCAAAAGCAAAGCCACAGCCTTCAACACATAATTCAGTTCAGTTGTCACCCATGAAGACAGCTCCAATATTCCTGACCTTGGCAAGTCTCCTTTTCCACCAATGAACTGCCTCACCATTACATTTGAAGGAGTATTAAAATGTCTGTCTTCTTTCCACACCAAGAAGGCTATTGGGCCTGACACTCTTCCAGCTAGAAGATTGAAGGAATTCGCAATAGAAATTGCACCCATGCACCTACATCTTTCAAAAATACCATCGACACTGGCTCTGTTCCATCACACTGGCGAGTTGCTAATATTTCTCCAATCTTCAAGAAAAGAGACAGAAGCACACCATCCAATTATCGGCCAGTGTCCATCACATCTATTTGCAGCAAACTTCTCGAGCACATTATTTTTAGCAACATCATGGAGCACTACAATAAGCACAACATCCTCACCGACGCACAGCATGGTTTTCGATCAGGCCGCTCGTGCGAGACACAACTTATTCTAACTGCTGATGGACCTAGCCAAATCCATTGACAACCGTGAGCACATCGACGCAATAGTCCCTGATTTCTCTAAGGCCTTTGATCGTGTTCCTCATCAAAGGCTTCTACGAAAACTCCATCATTATGGCATTAGAGATTCCCTGCTACAATGGACAGCAAACTTCCTGATTCAGCGCCAACATCGAGTAGTCGTCGACGGCAAAGCCTCCGACTGAGCACCCGTGTCATCTGGTGTACCCCAGGGAACATATCTGGGCCCCTCTTGTTTCTCACATTCATCAACGACATACCACTTGGCATTTCTTCCAAACTGAGACTGTTTGCAGATGACTGTCTCTTGTATAGGTCAATCTGCTCCATCGATGACAGCAACAAACTCAAACAAGACCAGGACCTCCTCCATAAACATGATAAATGGTCAAATGACTGGCAAATGCAGTTCAACACCGACAAGTGCCACCTGATAAGGTTTACGCGGTGGTTGAAAATCATCGATGCTCAATACCATCTAGGAAGCACCCAGCTCACTTCAGTTGCAGACTATCCTTACCTCGGTCTCACATTCGCCACCGACTTATCCTGGCAGAATCACATTGGCCGTAACCTAAGGGACTGTCCAAAAAGGATCCGCCAACAAGCATATATGGGGGGGGGGGTTAAAAAAATGGCACCATTCACATTTGACCTTCTATCACTAATACAAAGTGATTTACAGAATAGGTAATTGCTCTTGTTGCCATTTATGACCCCAAAAAGTGTCAGGAGTGTAACGTTTTTGTGGGACATTAAATTGGACATGTAATTTCAGTAGGCCAGAACAAAAAAATCAATGTTCCTACTGACCCATAACATGGATGTTTTTAATATTTGAAGTGTTAACTTTTATTCAGAACAAATCATTTAGAACATTAGATGCTATATGTCTATTAAAATTATGAATACATCATTATAGTTTGATTTTCTGAAAAATCAGGTCAAATCCAAATCTTTGAACAAATTGGTCAAAGTAAGCAAGATGAACAAAAAGCTTGCTATTCATTTTTGCATATTTTCAATTGGTATTCTATTGCCTTTCACTAAATGGCCAATGACTTGTGATAATTGCATTTCAGTATCTGCGGTTACGCATTTTATTGTGATGACCCAGGAATGTCAGGAGTGTAACATTGACATTCATCTTAATTTTTTTTTTACTATGAAGCAGATGAACTTAAGCAATAATATTGTTTTGTTGTTGTACCATGATGAAATCAACCAAATGCAACAAAACAAAATATGTTGTGTCACTTGTGTCTTTTACAGAGAGCAAATAAGTGTTTGTCAGGAGTGTAACACTATTTCACGTTAGATGTATCAATGTTTTTACTGCAGATTTACTCATACTTATAATGGCAGGTTTGATTTGTTATGGTTCTCTGGAATTGTTAGTGTGTTAGTAAATGGGTAATCATTTACTATTATTGTTTTTTTAAATTAAATTGGACAAATATGATTACTCATGAATATGGGTTCAACCCAAATGTTTTTGAAATGCGAATGGGAAAGTGATTTTGGAGTTTAATGTGATCCTATTTGGATCATGAATATTTTGAGATACTTCCAATGTACACCTTAATGCCAAGGTACTGTACACATTGGGAACCACTATTCATAATCTTCATAGTGTTGTATATTATCAACAATATTGCCATGTCAGGAGTGTAACACCAATTTGTACAAATGTATGTGTGCTTCTTTAATGCTGCACTGTCGCACAGTGGATAGTAATAGAAACTCAATTCTTTCAGCATGGTTTTGTATGAGCAAGATATTTAAACTAAATTGTAGAAAACTGATTTTCAATTTCTTTTGTTTATTAAATCTATGTACTTTTGGCACTGTAGTGGAAATCTTTCAGAGTAAATTCAAAACTTCTTGGTAAAAATGAAAACCTGTCCACTTTTATGGTGGTTGACGGATTACCATTGGAATATGTATTGTGCAATCTTCAATATCAGTTCAAAGATATTGGGAATCATTTTATGATTCTCAAAATATGTGATACCTTAACTAGAATTGCTCTGTCAGGAGTGTAACATTATCGGCCGAGTGCACCAATGACGGGTAACTTAATAGGGAGGTAAGCTACCTCCCTAGTAGTTATGCTCTAACTGTAGCATAACTTACTAACGATGTAATTCTTAGAGCATTTACTTGCGAGTAACATCAGAATAGCAACTAGCGAGGTAAATATCCACATTAATCAGCATCGTCCCCTTACAAAATTAATTGGCGCATATGCCAAGTGTTAACCTATAGTTTACTGTAAAATTCTGGCGTGAATGGTCCTCCGTAATATTAAAAACGTGTCGTCACTCGCTAGGTCATAGGTGAGTGTAAATCAAGAATCACGTGGAGTCGGCTTGCGATCCGGAAAAAAATGATGCCATTCATTTTATGGCCAAAAAATTCGAAGTTTGTTTACCGCTTTTTAAAAAATAAGGACTATCATGACATTACAAACATATTTTGGGCGAGAGACACATACAAACATTGCACCAAAAAGCACACTTTTAATGACAAACACAAGCACCCGATGGATACAATTATATACAACTAGCGGCGTACCCTCGCTACGCTCGGGCACTCGCTAGCTGAGTATTATTATCTAAATTAGATACCTTCATGATTTGTAGCAAAATGGGCATAGAGAATGAGTTAAAATTGTAGATCCCTGAATTATTTTTTTCACTTGAAATAGGCTTTGTTCACAGAAATTGAGTTTTGAATCTCGAACCCAATTTCAATACCCCATTTAGGAGGGAAACAATGTTATAGTTACCCCATTTATTGGCTCTTTTTACTTCAGACTTTTCTTCCATCTTTTCTAACTTTCATTTCATTCAGCCAGCATGCTTATATAGGGTTTTTAAGCGTGTGTCCGTACGGACCGACTTAAACAAACAAACAAACAAACAAACCTCCCAAAATGTGCAGTACCAACCCCATACCCCATATAGTGTATACATGGTATATAGTGTGCGGTTATTCGTCAACATGATCAAAGCGTATAGGCTATGTGCAATAGCAAGAGGTCCTTGATACTCAGGTGCCCTTAATCCTAATATCGGTGCCACGGCGCCCTTGATAATCCAGGGATCTTAATAAGGCCTACCCAGAAACGCTAAATATTATTAGGTATCCCATAATAAGACATGAAATAACCACTCTAGGCCCTACCCCCATACATCCTTAAAATCCAGTTATCACAGGTACCCTTAATATTCCATACTCCAGGTACCCAGTGTACCCTTATAATCCAGACAGGCCTACCCACCCTATGTGTGTAGGCCTAGATTTCACAACCCCCTTCGCGGACGCCCCCCACCCCCCCCCCCCCCCCCCCTAAATGTTGCCAAGTGTCTGATAGAACACGCCGCCGCGACGCTACGGGTTTTTTTTAGTGGTTTTATTAAGTTTTATAGTGGGTCTTTCATAGTTGACGGGACGGGAGGCGGGTTCGCACCATGATCACTTGATGTACCCACCCAGTTCAGTGTTAGCCATCCGTTTATTTTATTTTTCGGCCTATTGACATTAAATTATTTCTCCAGTAGGACTATTTCTGCATGCATATTTTGCTCTAACAGTTCCTTGCCTATCCCCCATGTATAATATGATATCACGGTTTTCTGGCCTATCTATGTTTTTATATAGCGCGCCCTGTCCGTGGCCCGCATTGTGGATGTGTCCGCGATGGGACTGAGGCACTGTCGTATAAACGCATTTTCCCTGTCACTATTTAGTATTAACACATGTTATCCTGGATGCAGGCCTACGGTTTGCGCCTTATACGGTTTGCCCCGGCCTTGCTCCCAGTTCCTTCAAAGGGGTTCCTGTATACCCTGGCTATATGATTGACTTTTTGTCTCATCATGCCGTTTTCTTGTACTATAGCCTAGGGTTTGCACTATGCATGGAGCAACGGATGCTTGCCGCCTTTACTCTACCACATAACAAACTACGCTTTGAGCCACTAACGCGTGTGCACCTACGCGTGTTCCGGTATCGCCCGATTACGCGTGCGCCGGCATCGGCGCCTGACTACGCGTGCGCCGGCAATCGCCTGAATACGCGAGCGCCGACAATCGCCCGATTACGCGAGTTGTGCGCCGGCCATCGCCATGGCGTGTCCAGCGTATACGCGGCGCGTAGCAATAACATAGCAACGGGCTACAAAACCTCGAATTTCACGGAATCTAACCCAAATTTAAAAAATCAAACATAAACTGGTTCGTCGTGGGACCAATACGCACTCGCATAGAAAGTTTAAAGTCAATCGAAGGTGCTGAAAGGGGAGAACATCTCAGGACAGGAATTGGCAACTCCGTATTATATTATAGACTAGCGGCGTACCCTCGCTACGCTCGGGCACTCGCTAGCTGAGTATTATTATCTAAATATAGATACCTTCATGATTTGTAGCAAAATGGGCATAGATAATGAGTTCAAGATTGTAAATCCCTGAATTATTATTTTTTCATTTGAAATAGACTTTGTTCACAGAAATCTGAGTTTTGTGATATCTTTGAATCTCGGACCCAATTTCAATACCCTATTTAGGGGTGGGGTGTGGGGTGTGGGGTGTGGGGGTGGGTGGGGGGGGGGGGCAATGTTATAGTTACCCCGTACACCCAAAAAATGTTGTACCTACCCCAGATACCCCATAGAGTGTATACATGGTATAGAAGATAGTGTACGGTTAGGGTAGGTGTGGGTAATACGGGACCGTAGGTAATACGGGACCGCATCACTGAAATCTCATCTACAGCCGTCTGGCATTACTAGCACTTTAAATAGAGCCCTCTATAGATAGATCAAACCCTTAGTGAATTGCATGACTATTATCAAAGCTACTGGAAGAATTACCAGCCCGAAAATCACCACAACCTGTCAATTTAAGGAAAAATGCACCCATATTTTTGGTCTAATATAAAAATAGTGTTTTCATAGAATATGATGGTAAAGAAAAGGAAAGGGGGCGTGACCTGAATTTTTGCATTATTAAGCATGTTTCAGGTGTTGGTCCAACATGTATTGTGTGTGTGCTTCGCTAGTACAGTGTACATTGGTGTTTTTATGCATTGAATGGGAGCCGTGTGTTCACAATTGGTGAAGGTAATATGGGACAGCCAGCATGACGGTATGCAAATGTCTTAAAGGTCCCGTATTACCCACACCTACAGTACTTTTTTCTTTCTTTTTTTTGCAGCAATGTACCTTTTTAGTACCAATGTACTTCATGCATTATTATCTCTTAAATGGATTAGTGGACCATTATTTATGGTTTTTTAACAGTTACTCTTTAAATAAAAAATGTCAAATAACTTTTCATACCAAAACAATGTCCTCTAAACAATGTTCCGTATTACCTTCACGTGTAGGTAAGATGGGACATTTATGATGACGTCAGTATTTGATAATAACAGCCAAACCAAACACAGAATGACTCTGTTTTTTAATTACAAGACAGGTTTATAAAATGTAGATAACAAATAACAAACTTTGCTTAAATTTGAGTCAGTTATTTTGTATTTTAATTATGCAAATGTCTTAAAGGTCCCGTATTACCCACACCTACCCTAGTCGTCAACATGATCAAAGCGTATATATGCTATTATGAAATAGCAAGAGATCCTTGATACTCCAGGTGCCCTTAATCCTAATATCGGTGCAACGGCGCCCTTAAACATCCAGGGATCACATATTAAAGCCTACCCAGAAACGCTATCTATCATAATAGGTATCCCATAATAAGACATGAAATAACCACTCAGGTAGGTGTCTTTGATCAGGTAGGCCATACCCCATACATCCTTAAAATCCAGTTATCACAGGTGCCCTTAATATTCCATACCCCATACTCCAGGTACCCTTAATAATCAAGACAGGCCTACCCCATGTGTTCATATACACACGTGTAGGCCTAGATTTCACAACCCCCTTCGTGGACGCCACATCCCCTAAAAGTTGCCTCATAGAACACGTGCCACTGGTTTTATTTAATGGGGTCTTAAGTTTTATAGTGGGTCTTTCATAGTTGGCGGGAGCGGGGTCTCACCATGATCACTTTGTACCCAGTTCAGTGTTACTGTTAGCCATCAGTTTTTTATTTTTCGGCCTATTGATATTAAATTATTTCTCTCCAGTAGGCCTAAACGTAAGTGTATTTCTATCATGCATAGTTTGCTCTAACAGTTCCTTTATTTAACAGGTCCTTGTTTAATTATAGGCCTATCCCCCATGTTTAATTATAGGCCTATCCCCCATGTATAATAAGATATCACATATCTGGCCTATATGATGTTTTTATATAGCGCGCCTGCCCCGTTGTGACCCGCTTTGTGGATGGGTCCGCGATTGGATCAAGGCACTGTCATATAAATGCATTTTCCTTGTCACTATTTCACATGTTATCCTCGATAGGTCTACGGTTTGCGCCTGATAAGGTTTGCGCCGGCCTTGCTCCCAGTTCCTTCAAAGGGGTTCCTGTATACCCTGGCTATATGATTTACTTGTTGTTGTTGTCTCATCATGCCGTTTCCTTGTACTAAAGGGTTTGCACTACGGAGCAACGAATGATTGCCGCCTTTACTCTACCACATAACAAACTACGTTTTGCGCCACTAAACCCGTGTGCGCCATTACGCGGTGCTCCGGTAATCTCCCGATTACGCGTGCGACGGTAATCTCCCGATTACGCATGCGCCGGTAATCTCCCGAATATGCGTGCGCCGGGAATCACCCGATTACGTGTGCGCTGTTGTTGTTGTCTCATCATGCCGTTTCCTTGTACTAAAGGGTTTGCACTACGGAGCAACGAATGATTGCCGCCTTTACTCTACCACATAACAAACTACGTTTTGCGCCACTAAACCCGTGTGCGCCATTACGCGGTGCTCCGGTAATCTCCCGATTACGCGTGCGACGGTAATCTCCCGATTACGCATGCGCCGGTAATCTCCCGAATATGCGTGCGCCGGGAATCACCCGATTACGTGTGCGCCGGCGATCGCCCGATTACGCGTGCGGTGCGCCGGCCATCGCCATGGCGTGTCCAGCGTATACGCGGCGCGTAGCAATAACATAGCAACGGGCTAAAAAACCTCGATTTTCACGAAATCTAACCCAAAATAAGAAAATCAAACATAAACTGGACAATTGTGGGACCCAAACGCACTCGCACCGAAAATTTGAAGTCAATCGAAGGTGCGGAAAGGGGAGAACATCTCCGTACAAAAATCGGCAACTCCGTATTATATATATGATTATAACACATCTCTTAACACAAATACCTCCGTGGCGTGGACACCTTGTCCTTCGCTTGTTAACCGCGGAACCCCGGTTCGATTCCCAGCCCACTCACGGCACGATATGCTTTTTTTATTTCGTTCTTCTAGTTCTACCCTTTCACTCATAATAATGTTGAAACTTGGCTTTATCAGTTTTTAATTAATAAAAACAATAACAAGTTTATGTATTTAGTCATTATTTAAGATCCTTGGACAATTAGTACATTTTGGTCAAAATATGACCCAAAGTCGGTGCGATTAGTGTTTGAATGGGCAAAAGGAGTTGATCTAAATTTTGACTTAAAAAAATCACCAAATTGCATGAATGGATTTTCAAAAATATAAAAATCTTTCAGCTTATGAGGGTCACATTCCACTTCAAATAGACACCCCCTGGGCATGCAAGCGCAATTGGTCCTTCAGCATCAGCGAATCATCCCCTCCAATGTTCACATCAAATTTACGCTACTGCTAGAATCGACTGACTTGTGGCATAAAACGTTATGCCCCAACTTACTCTTGGGTCCGGTCAGGTATAACATTTAGCGTAAATTACCCGCCAGTTACTAGCCTAGTAGCTTACCCCGCATTGGCGCTCTCAAAATGTTGGGTTACGCCTCAGTTACTAGCGAGGTAGCGCTATTCTTCAGCTACCCGTCATTGGTGCACTCGGCCGAATGTGATACTATGTTGCCATAGATTGTAGTAGGAACTTGAAACTCTCTCGGCCGAGTGCACCAATGACGGGTAGCTGAAGAATAGCGGTACCTCGCTAGTAACTGAGGCGTAACCCAACATTTTTAGAGCGCCAATGCGGGGTAAGCTACTAGGCTAGTAAGTGGCGGGTAATTTACGCTAAATGTTATACCTGACCGGACCCAAGAGTAAGTTGGGGCATAACGTTTTATGCCACAAGTCAGTCGATTCTAGCAGTCGCGTAAATTTGTTGTGAACATTGGAGGGGATGATTCGCTGATGCTGAAGGACCAATTGCGCTTGCATGCCCAGGTGGTGTCTATTTGAAGTCGAATGTGACCCTCATAAGCTGAAAGATTTTGTATTTTTGAAAATCCATTCATTGCAATTTGGTGATTTCTTTAGTCAAAATTTAGATCACAACTCCTTTTGCCCATTCAAACACTAATCGCACCGACTTTGGGTCATATTTTAACCAAGGATCTTAAATAATGACTAAATAAATAAACTTATTATTGGTTTTTTTAATTGAAACCTGATAAAACCAAGTTTCAACATTATTTTTAGTGGAAGAAGAAGAAAAAAGCATATCGTGCCGTGCGTGGTCTGGGGATCGAACCGGGGTTCTGCGGTTAACAAGCGAAGGACAGGGTATCCACGCCACGGAAGTATTTGTGTTAAGAGATGTGTTATAATTGTATATAATTGTTTCCATTGGGTGCTAGTGTTTGTCATTAAAATTGTACTTTTTGGTGCAATGTTTGTATGTGCCCCTCGCCCAAAATATGTTTGTAATGTCATGATAGTCCTTATTTTTGAAAAAGCGGTAAACAAACTTCGAAATTTTTGGCCATAAAATGGCATCATTTTTTTCCGGATCGCAGGCCGACTCCACGTGATTTTTGATTTACACTCACCTATGACCTAGCGAGTGACGACACGCTTTTAATATTACGGAGGACTAATCACGTCAGAATTTTACATTAACCAATAGGTTAACACTTGGCATATGCGCCAATTAATTTTGTAAGGGGACGATGCTGATTAATGTGGATATTTACCTCGCTAGTTGCTATTCTGGTATTATTCGCCAGTTATGCTCTAAGAATTACATCGTTAGTAAGTTATGCTACAGTACTAGGGAGGTAGCTTACCTCCCTATTAAGTTACCCGTCATTGGTGCACTCGGCCGTCTGTGTAGTATTGTACCAGCAAGGTTTTTGATATAAAGCTATTGTTATATCTTATTGTTACTTATTTTTGAAGAGAAAAAAACTTTGTGCCGCCCTCAATGTGAAAAAAATAGTGTTGTTTTATACAAAAAATGAATTTGTTTCACTTTTTGTGCTGTAATACATTATTAAGGTGGTTTTTTTAATGAACAATCTTCTTACTTTCATTTGAACCTTAAAAGTAGTGTTTATAAAGAAAATTACTTAAAGATAACCAAAGAACATACGGTGAGTGGTTTTTTCTCAAAAAAAGCATTTTCTGTGTTGTAGAAGCAAAAAAAAAAGTTAATTGGAATTTTTGGAATGCCCCTCAAGTTATTTTATAAACTTTGACATCCTAACATCACAAAAACAGCAAAATAATGAACAGATATCGTGTTTGAAATTTTCGACAAAATGTCCCACTTTGGTGCCATTTTTCTTGAACCCGCCCATATCGGCCTTTGCAGACCCCACTGCAGTGACACAGTCTGGAGCCCTCGTACGAAAAATATCCATCAATAAAGTGGAAATGACCCAGCGTCAAGGGGGGGGGGTACTCGAATTTGAAAGAGGGTAGGGGTGTGTGACTGGGCAGTCTGAAAACAGGGGCTTACTGAACTGACACAACTTGAATTGGGTCTTATGGAACTGATGGTATCTAACGGGAGAGTTTGGATTATATAGCTTGTGGAACGACTTACTGTATAAGTGAAATGAGATGCTTATGAGCGGCTGGCAGGCCGTGAAAAGGGGAGTCTTGGTAGCCGTACATACCCGTATGGCGAATATACGTGAGTACCCCCCCCCCCCCCCCCCCCCCACCCCCACCCCCCGGGGCGTCAAGCCGCCAGATTTGTCACGCAAAGATACCAGCGTAGAGACAGTGTCACCTCCATGTTGCAAGAGCTTGAGTGGAAATCACTTGAATGAAGAAGAAATGCTGCTACCTTGGCCCTATTGTATAAAATCCAACATGAACTGGTTGCTATCAATCCGACCAACTATACTTATCGCCTATGATTGTGAGTAATACCAGAAACTGCCATCCTAGCAAATTCCAGATAATCACCAGCCGCACTCAGCTATACGGGAATTCATTCTTCCCAAGGACAGTCATAATCTGTAACACTCTTGGCACAGTTCTGCCTGCACCTACCCTGGGAGCCTTCAGGGAGGAGTCTCGTCCAGCTTGTAATCTACAGTTGGAATTTTACTCGCACTTCGTCAAGTTCAGCACTCCCTTTGAGTTCAACCGTTTGCTCTCATCGTCTGCACCCTCTATTCGTCAATATTTTGTTCTTGTTTTAGTGTTAGCACCAGTATTTCTGCACCAGATCAACGTTACTGTCATGACTGTGTGCTATCTGAACGAGCACCCTAAGTATCTGGATGAATGGGTCTGGAGTGATTGCGGTATAAAGGGTGTGACTAGCTGTGAAGATTAAACTCTTTTGCTGATTAGCTGTGAGTCTTTACACACACACATTTTCACTGCGTTATCACACACAATCAATGATTTCCTATACCTAGTGCAACTTTGCTGTTGTTATGAGCGGTCATTGAAATCGCCATAACTTTAAAAGTATCAATTCGATCTTTATGAATGAGGTATCAAACTACGAAGAAGACATTTGCCCATACATTTAATGTATATCTCAGATTTTTGGTACCGATTATCTATTTTGAATTAGCCAACCTCAAAGCACTTGGTCAGGGACTTTTTGTGCTAGGTGTATAGCCACAGGGCAGTCCGAGGGCAGTTCACGACTGCAAGGACGAGATCGATTATCAAGCACGAATGAACCAGCGATTAATTATCTATCATACCCTTCGAGAAGTGTATCTAAACATAAAATCATTACAATAACGTAATACGAAATCATGATACATTCCAGCGTTTTATGAGCATAAAAATGTGAGAGCGCAAGAAAAATCTGGGGTCAAGAGAACATTTTGGGATGGCAAGATGCGCACAAAAATGTTGTCTTTAATGTCACAATTGCCTAAATCAGCTTTATTTGGTCTAAAACTCTCAGACCATTAGTACCCCGCCTGTGGTGGTGTTATATTTTGGGCTATAATAGTTAGAAAAGGGGCAAAAATGTTAGGAAGATACCATAATTGTGTATGGGTTGCTGGTATTGATATTTATATCACCTCAGTCATGAACAAGA
Source organism: Ophiura sarsii (assembly GCA_035610835.1). Lineage (NCBI taxonomy): Eukaryota > Metazoa > Echinodermata > Ophiuroidea > Amphilepidida > Ophiuridae > Ophiura > Ophiura sarsii. The sequence continues at coordinate 3,867,261 of CM069443.1, forward strand.
GAGTATTCTATCACAATGGTATTCCATTGCACAAATATAGGGCGAATGCCGAAGCAAAGAATCCAAGTTCGGATTTAGATCTGTTTGGTTCTGAAAATTCTGCTACCATAATAGGCCTAGGTCAATGTGTTAATAAGTTTTATAATGTTATAGTACCTACCGATTCCTATTTCCAGCAGTAGCAGTAGCAACTTAGGCAAACTATACATTATTGTAAAAAGTTAGTCACTCCGGTCTGGGGTCACCGTGAACATGGTGAAGCAATTTCGAAGATTATGTTAGCCCGGATTTCCCGTCTGTCATGATTTTGTGTTTTCTGTCAGTTTTTTAATGCATGATTATTCAAGAACCAGACTACATCTATTTGCAAGAACTATAATGTCGATCGCATAAATATTCGGAGGTTGCAGCCTTTTATTGGTCTCTTACTGTATACCATGTATACAGTACACATCCTACCTGCTAACTGTTATCAACTAACTACCTGGTTATCGTTTCACGGGTCGTTTCAGGTGTGTTATGGTTATTGCTTTCCCGTGGTGGGAAGTGAAACAATACACTCAATCTTGAAATCCAACCAGTTCAATGCACATGTCAGGGTCACAATAATAGTCGAAATTAAAAAAAGATCCTCTAAAAGGGAAACCCCATACTAACATGACTAAAGAAAACTTCCACTATATTAAAGAGTAGAATGTAATAATGGTACATTTTCTTTGGAAGGAATCCCGTGCTTCGGTAGGAGACATGTTCGAAAATCATGATGCAAATAAATAATCAGTCACAGTGCATTCGTACTTGATATCGCGTGAGCACCGTGCACCAGGGGCGGAAATTTCTTGTTAGGTGTGGGGGGGATGATAAGTTTTGCCCCTAAAAATTTAATTTAGCTGGTACCATCCAGGCGGTGCATAGCACCGCACTCCGAGCTATGTTCGGACAGGGGGGAGTCTGAGGGGGGATATGCCCCCCTCAGAAGTATAATTTTTTTCAATTTTCAAACTCATTTGGTGCGATCTGGTGTATACTTTTGACCAATATTGTATTGAAAGCCATCGCTTCATTTTCAATATATATTTTGTTTTTTATCAATGAACAAAAGTTGAGCATTTTGTATACTGATATAGTCTTGATTTTAGTATAGATGGTTTAAAAGCTCCAACAGGGGGAGTCTGAGGGGGGATGTGCTCCCCTGAGAAGTAGAAAAAATTTCAATTTTCAAACTCATTTGGTGCGATCTGGTGTATACTTTTGACCAATATTGTATTGAAAAGCCATCGCTTCATTTTCAATAAATATTTTGTTTTTTATCAATGAACAAAAGAAGTTGAGCATTTTTTATACTGATATATTCTTGATTTTAGTATAGATGGTTTAAAAGCTCCAACAGGGGGCGTCTGAGGGTGGGGGATCAGGCCCGTAAGACACTTTTTTCAAAGGGGGGGGGCGTTTTCAACAACAACAAAAAATGTGAGTCAAATATGCGCGCGTAGTGCGCGAAAATTTTCGAATTTGCACCTATTTTTTGCACGATCGAGGTACATTTTGGCTCTAAACAAGCTTGTAGCAAAGAATATTGCAATTTTTTCATCTGTGTACACATTTTACGGGGAAGATTTTCAAAGGGGGGGCGATTGCCACCATCGCCCCCCCCCCCCCCCCCCCCTTCTTACGGGCCTGGGGATATGCCCCCTTGAGAAGTAGAATTTTTTTTTAATTTTCAAACTCATTTCGTGCGATCTGGTATACTTTTGACCAATATTTTATTGAAAAGCAATCACTTTATTTCTGATCAATATACCAGAAAGAAGTTAATTAGTTACCTCCAAAAGATGGATTCTTAACGTACATACGTGTATGTATCCTAACCAACGTACAATAAACTCCAAACGTTCTTATGTCCCTCCCTCCCTCTCTTTTTCCTTTTTTTTTCTCCTTTTTCCCCTTTTTTTCTTTCTTTTTTTCCTTCCCCCCCCCCCCCTTTTTCCTTTTTTTGTTGTTGTAGATGTGAAAAATCAGGGGGGGATGATTACATTGACCATCCCCCCAGGTCAAAAAGTGGGGGGGGGGGGGATAAATCCCCCCCACCCCCCCCCCCCCCCGGGATTTCCGCCCTTGCCGTGCACGGGTGCCCCGGTTGAGTGCACCATATGATTCCACACCTCTAAATAAATTTGTGCTAGCGCCCATCACTATCGGCGTTTTAATTCAAGATAGACCCCACCTCTAACCATTAGTTTAAATGTACAGAAAAGGTATACAATGCTCTTAATATGAAAGAAATGTGTGTTATTTGTGATTTGTAGACTATAAACTTAATATTTAACCAAAGAACCCTTGTATTTTCTGTAATGGTAAGATTTGACCCAACCTTTCTCTTTTCACTTCTTCTAGAACAAATGCACCGAATATAGCTAGCAGACAGCAATTTGGAGAGTGTAGTATTCGACGTCCCGTTGCGGGGAAAAAATGAAGGTCAACCCCACCAAAATGGGTGTTCTTTTGATGGAAGACATCAGTATCTTCAAAGAAAACAAGGATTTGAACAAACCATTCGCTCGATAGCTGAAAATCAGACTTTAATTTGATCTCTTATGCATGTAAGTCAATGGCAATTTAATTAGTGGTTTGGAACCATATGGAAGTTTCCATGAGTTCACTGATGATGCACAGCTGGCACGACTAGCTGGCTGTGCACACATGTAAGGACGAGAAAATGCACTTTTCTGTTCATGTTAGGCTGTTTAGTGATACACTTTCGAGAAATATATGTGGCGTATCATACAATATTCAAATTAAAAGGCCTTTTTATTGTCCACTAACCACTAAACATGACTAAGTTGAACTCACACTCTATCTTAGGAACATACATAATTGCCCCTGAAGGTATTAATAGGTCTATTTGTTTGTTGAAATCGATGTTTTGGACCTTTTATGATTTTCACAATAAAGTTAGGCTGATGAAGATACGCATTGTATGTCAATTCGCTAAAGCCGTCTCCCCTTGTTTTGTTTCAGATCTTGTGTCTTTTTCACCACCGCCGGCGGGTATATACCACTTAAGTTGCAACTATGAAATACTTTGTGTTTGGGTATCTTTGTTTACTATACGAATTCCTACTTGATAAAATTATCCTATGCGAGCCAAAGGTTTATATTATTCATAGAAATACTTGGTATTCAATTAGGATACCCTCCGTTAAATGGAGCATAATAACACATTTAAATAAGAGTGTGTGAAATGCACGAGTCCGTGGTCGTTATCTTTAAGGGTGAGGGATATTCATAGCACTGATGGACACATTTCGTGGCTTGAGCAAGCCAAATTTCTCCTGGTCACCACTCACGAAACACAGCAGATTTTGATTAAAACCATGTGTAAACATTTTGGAATACATTATCGTGTACAATTGCAAACATTTAGAAATCTATATATCTATGTAGTGAAGTACATTACTCTGAGTTGAAAGTAAATTCGTACTGTAAAGGTGCATTGCAAAGGGCGCGAGCAGGAACACGATATCCTCTAATTACAAGTGAAGGGGTACTGGTAGAAGAGGTGCGAGTAAAAAATGCCACCCGACTGTTAACGTAGAGTCACAGGGGGCTCAGCTTGCTCCTGAACTGCTCCATGGTCATGATGGTTTGGACAGTCACAGCTGAGGCTTGCAGGTTGTTCCACAGGCAGATGGTGCTGGAAGGAGTGCTGAGAAGCCGAGGTCCGGCAGTGTTGTCTCTGGAACTGTATGGAGTGTCCTCTGATTTGGGTTGTTGGAGGTGTGGAGGGCAGGAAGGTATTGGCACTAGTCCATGGGTGATCTGGAACAGCATGATGACTTTGCTGTGAGCTCGTCTAAGTTCGTACAGTGTCTGCCATTGGAGGTCTTGTAGCATTTTTGATACGCTGTGACGCAGGTCATAATCGCGTTTGACGAAACGAGTTGCCCGTCTCTGTACCATGTCAATCTTGGAGATGAGGTCTAAGTTATTGTTAGGATCACATACAAATGAAGCGTAATCCAGGGTTGGGCGGACATACTGGGTGTCTCAAAAAAAATTACAACGCACCATTAGGCGATCTTAACTTCCTAATTAAGTATCTGAATTTTACAATTTAAACGGTAAAATGAGGCCACATTCGTTTTCTACAATTAGAAGAAAACAGCGTTTAATTTTGTTAAGTAATTCCAGAGATATTTGTGATTACGTATGAGTAGTCACGGAACACTTCCATCCAAGTTTGCATATTTTGACAGATTTTCACTTGCGCAGCAGCTGGTTACTTACTCATTAATGTTCAATCAGCCAGCACTGTTTAATACTATGATAACAAAGTTCAATTTGTGATCTTAGAAAACTGAATAATCGATCATAACACTCACAACACCCAGAAAACCAAAAACAATACAACTCATTGTAAGGAGAGAGATATGACGATACTCTTTTAATGTAAACAAAACATTTATTTTGTTTTCAATTGCGATACTAATAATTTGACCATCATGCGCAATATTGGCGATAATTTTATAATATACATGATTTCAGCCTTCAAGTCGAAATGTGAAGACTAGAAGCTTGATAAGTTGTATGCGCGATGTCATTAGTTCTTGAACTTGGTTTAATAACGACAATGTTCATATTTACTAAATTTACTATAATTTTGTTTCCAATTGTTATAAAAAGATTGAACTTATCGTACACATTTTAAATTTTACTGTTCTTATAAAATAAAATGTGATGAAATCTAGACAACTTTTATTTTATATTTTGTGTTAAACTTTGGTCTGATCTGGCATATTATTTGGTGTAAAATAAAATCTAGAACCATAAAAACATGTTAATCCATGTCATAAATAGTAGGAAGTATTGATTTCATGTATGTGCTGTCTGAATCACTCAATATGAGTAAACTTGGATGGAAGTGTTCCCAGACTAATGTTACGTAATTGCTCATCTCTCTAGAATTACTGAACCGAATCACATCCGGTTTTCTTTAAAGTATAGCCCTTGAGCAACGTTTTAATAAAGTTAGTTATGTGGATGTACCCCATACGTTTGCTGAAAACGCTCATGCAATGTTATAAATGTGTCCCAGGAAATGTTCGAACATTGTATGAAAGTTGTCCTAATGTCCCAATTTATCGCATCTCTTATACCGTCTTTGGTTTCATAAACGTTTCTAATGACCTAACCATGCGATCTACAGTCTAACTTGAAGGTTGGGATAATGATATACGTGTTTGATGTTTGACCATTATGGGTTAATCAAAGTTCAATGTCAATTGTTGTTTCAATTTGACCTGCACGAAGCTGTTATTGAATAAGTGAATGGTTACCCTGTGCACTCATACCAACAAATATCAGAAAGTTGTCATGGCACTTGTCATGCTTGTAGCATTGATATTGCTGTTTGTATTGTTGCAAACGATACAACCCTCACCGGTGATTGGAGGAAATATCCTTATTCATCCATTAGATGGAACGGGCAGCCACTACATGATCGTTGAAAAACTGGCAACAGAATTATCTCGTCGAGGACATAACATCACGATGCTTCTAGCCGACAGGAACCGAGATCAGATGGAACCCAACGGGCAACTTTTCAATTTTGTGTTTTACGAGTCAAATTATTCGAGGGCAGAATCTCGCGACTTATTAGTTAATATAACTCATGCAGGATTGAAAGGGAAGTACAGGGAATGGTTGGTAAAACTGTCTCGCACTAATTACATGCAGAGAATTAAATCGGAATGCTACAATCTATTGGACGATGTAGACATTATGGAAAACTTACGAAACATGAACTTCGATTTAGGAATAGTTAAAAGTGGACTCGATTGTCCCCTTATGCAGGTACTCGGACGTCCGTACGCAGTTCTTGTCCCTGGACTAACTATTCCAAGCTTAATTTTAATTGAAAATCGCGTCCCGTTTAATCCCTCATACATGCCAGAAGCCACAACAGCATTTTCGCATAAGATGTCACTGTTAGAACGGACGATAAATGCGGTGTACTCGTTATCGTTTGTTGTCTTACTATCAGTATTTGCCAGTCCAATGAATGAAGTCAAACTACGGTATGGCATTCCTAATAAATCGTTCTACTTAACCGATGCTGATCTTTGGCTAGTTAATACACATTTTGCATTGGATTTCCCTCGACCTATGCTACCTAATACTATTCCTGTAGGTGGGCTAACTACAGGGAACACACAATCTCTCAACCATGTAAGTCAAAGTCTCATCAAGTCAAATCTGCATTGAATAAACGTTCATGTTTTAATCAAACGTTCATGTTATAATGTTGCACTCCTATGCCAGTTGCCTCTGTAGCTCAATAAGAGCGTTATGTGATTCAAAGGTTGCCGGTTCGAATTCCGTAAGAAGCACATGTTTTTTTCAGCGTTTATGTGCATTGTTACTCTAGGTATAAAATATAAGTATTTGAAACCGGCAATTTATTTTGAAAGAGCTCTATTTTCATTTTACAATTCAAGTTGCAATCATGTTTGACATTCTGGAAACCTTAAAAACTTTTTTTTTTAAATTAGGCATTGTCAATTATTTATTTTATTAATATTTTTGGGTAGAAATATTTTCAAATTGTGAATTCATATACACTCGTCAAAAGAAGTTCCTGGACACTCATTGAAGTTCAAATATTTCACATAAATATTTGATATAAATTAAACAATTGCATGTCAAAATAAGCAGACAATAATTCTCTATCATGTCTGTATGAAATTAAGATGTACTCATTCATGCATGGCTGAGCACATTCATTAAGCAATGGTAAGGTGCGTAAAAGGAAATTGCAAGAAATGAGCATTTACAGTCATTTGAATGGAGGGATTATCCAATTTTGTGCAATCTTCTTGCCATTGTCAAGTGAATGGGATCTGCCCTGCATGAGTGATCATGTCTAAATTCCATGTTAAGCTGTTAGAGGATTACTTTCTGCTTATTTTGATATACAATTATATATATATAATTATATATATAATTATATATATTCTATTAAATATTAATTTAATTTAAGTGTCCAGGAACTTCTGTTGACGAGTGTATATTAAAGAATTCTAGCATAAATATACTCCCTCACTGGATTGATACAAACAATGTGTTACGATTTCAAAAGCGTTTCTATATTATTAATAAACTTTCCGATTTTAGCAATATAAAAGAAAATAATGGATGTTGCTATTATTTATAACTGGAAAAACTCTTCCTTATGGCCATGTGTTATGAACTCGCCACCCTTATAGCGTTACATCACAAATATTATGCATTTTTACACCAATTGAGTTTCAAATTGGAATATCTCCACAATTACTAACCCTAAACTAGCAAAGGTATACATTTTTTGGAAAGCTGAGGACATAAGCAATCCAAATATACACATTTCAACTCATTATACAGGGTGACCTTAAAATTATACAGGTTGGAAAAATTATTTCCGGATAAAAAGTGGATTGCATAATGCATTGCTTATTACTAACTTACAGTAATAAACTGAAAGTAAACAATATTTATTTGGTTAGAGGATGGGTGAAGCTTACTGACTTTGGAGAAAGAAAAATCACATTTGTTTGTTAATCTCAGAATACACACGCGACACACGCGAAACGCGCTGTTCCCATAGAGTTTGTGTGTACCGCATCACCCCCCCCCCTCCTCCACCTTGACGATTCGCAATTCAATCAACCATAACTTCGCTAATTGAAAAGCTATGTTGTCCATATTTACAGGTTTGTTAGTGGTACTCATTAGCTTTTAAATGAGACCAACAACATGACTATAGCTTTATGTTTTGCTGAGATATGATGAATTAAACAGATCACAATTTGAAAATATGTAACAACACCACCATTTTTGGGTAGTTCAAAACGCATGAGTGACGTGGGACTTACTATCGATTTTGATTTATGCTGCTCAGCGAAATAAAAGTGTCATGTTCTGTCAAATCGGTTAAATTAGTTTCCGACATACCTCTCTTTGATCACAAGTAATTGCAAACCAATTTACCAATGTTGATTATTTTTTTCAAACTTGAATTGGAGAGAATCTAAAAGGCTTCCAGAATTCATAAAAATTATTGAAATCAATTGTGTAAAAGCGAAACCCATGCTCCGTCAATATAAGTTGCAAGTGTTAGTGGTGAACCGGGCTGCGGAACAGCAGTATCGTCAGTTTTCGTCAAATCGGTTGAACAGGTTTTCGATATACCTCTCTTTAACCGATCAACCAATCTTAATTATTATTTTACCACTAAAAATAAGAAAGTATAAACATGATTGAAATGTATGGTCCAAAAGTGAAACTGGAGCCCTGTCAAATTTAGTTGCAGGTTAGACGCACGCTAATGTAAATTTTAAATACATTCAAAAAGGGTTTTTTTTGATAAGCCGTTCAGATCTTAACATGCAATTTATTGTAATAATGTGGCCTTTTTATCTTATCATTTATACATAAATGTTAGTTCTTCACACTGTTTGAGAAGGGAATCGTGTTTCAATAAATCCTGCTGACAATTATATGGAACATTGTAGGCTTATACTATAGCTAATTTCACTAATGCAAGCACAACAACAAATAAATATAATCTTTTATTTACAGACTTGGGAACACTTTCTGGATACTGCAGGAAAACATGGCGTGGTATTATTTTCAATGGGCTCATATGCAACCGGAATTGACGAAAATGTCTCAGAAATATTCGCCGGAGCCTTTGCGAAATTATCACAGAAGGTGATATGGAAATTGAACGGCAAACTGTCAGCCAATATCACTCCAAATGTGAAGGTGTTTAATTGGATTCCACAAAATGATCTTCTTGGTAAGAAAAGTTCGGTACTGACCGGACATTCCTCGTTAATATATATTGTATTGCCTTGTCTTGTATGGTCTTGCCTTTTCTTATCTCGTATCCTCTCTTTTTACGGTCTCTGAACCTCGTCAATTATTATTAGCTAATGTAGAAAATAGCATCGCGTCTCGTCTCGTCTCCTCTCGTCTCGCCTTGTCTTTGCGGTGCACATGGTGCAATGCGCTGCTTTGCGCTGCGTTGCGGTGCAGTGCACTTAGATCCACGATCTGTACTATCTGGTTTTCTTCAAATTGAAAATCAAAATGTATTAATGTTATTATTTGTATGTCAGGTCATCCTCAAATCAAAGCGTTTGTGTACCATTGCGGTATAAATGGAATGTGGGAGGCCGTGTACCATGGAGTACCAATGGTTGCAGTGCCATTATTTGGTGATCAATTCGACAATGCTCAAAGAATTGTGTCCAGTGGGATGGGGTTGAAGGTGGACATAGCATCCTTAACCAGTAATGAACTGGCAGAAGCTATTCTCAAAGTCATCGAAGATCCAAGGTATGTTTGTTGTTGTTGGAGTGGTGTTTTTTCTTTCTTATTTTATCTGGCCCAAGATGGAGATTTAATCATGTTAATTGACCACTGTATTGTTTATAATGTAGCTGAAATATGTTTCAAGATCAAATAATCACGTACGATATTAGTCCGGGGGGGGGGGGGGGTACTCGGATTTGGTTTGGTCGGGGTGTGCCAAATAATTTGATAGGGTTTTGATAGAGCAGATACCAAAGCTCGCTGGCATTAGGTAGACTCTTTGATAGAGTTTTGATATAGCAAGCTCCGGGTTCGACTATCAAATGTATATCAAATAATTGATAGGTATTTGATAGAGCAGATGCCAAGCTCGCTGGCTGTACCAGTAGAATACTTGATAGAGATTTGATAGCAAGATCCAGTGTTCGACTATCAAAGGTATATCAAATAATTTGATAGAGTTTTGAAAGAGCAGATACCAAAGCTCGCTGGCAGTAGATAGACTATTTGATAGAGTTTTGATATAGCAAGCTCTGGGGTTCGACTATCAAATGTATATCAAATAATTTGATAGGGTTTGATAGAGCAGATGCCAAGCTCACTGGCTGTACCAGGTAGAATACTTGATAGAGATTTGATAGCAAGATCCAGTGTTCGACTATCAAATGTATATCAATATAATTTGATAGAGTTTTGATAGAGCAGATGCCAAAGCTCGCTAGCAGTAGGTAGAATATTTGATAGAGTTTTGATATAGCAAGCTCCAGGGTTCGACTATCAAATGCATATCAAATAATTTGATAGGATTTTGATAGAGCAGATCCAAAGCTCGCTGGCAGTAGGTAGACTATTTGATAGAGTTTTGGTATAGCAAGCTCTGGGGTGCGACTATCAAATGTATATCAAATAATTTTATAGGTTTTTGATAGAGCAGATGCCAAGCTCCTGCTGTACCAGGTAGAATACTTGATAGAGATTTGATAGCAAGATCCAGTGTTCGACTATCAAATGTATATCAAATAATTTGATAGGGTTTTGATAGAGCAGATACCAAAGCTCGCTGGCAGTAGGTAGACTATTTGATAGAGTTTTGATATAGCAAGCTCAGGGGTTCGACTATCAAATGTATATCAAATATTAGCACAGCAATACTCTGGAAAGTAATTACTATATCATCTCTGGAATCTCTGGGATCAGACGAACATTTAGATACTTTACTCGTTAAAATCGGCGCTTTTAAATTTGGATCCCATATGGAAAGGACGGTCAACTCGTGCTCAGACGAACGACATGGTTATGCTTTTCGACTTGATTGAAGCAATTTCAATATTTGATCCCCCATGTATGGCAATCATTTTGGATTTATGCAATTAGAAAGTAATTACTATATCATCTCTGGAATCTCTGGGAT